>CM023617.1:15189754-15209754 GCA_013358685.1 Antennarius maculatus | reverse complement strand
GAAAAGTCAGATTTACTTTGGAATAACACAGAGACATTTGTACCAACACAGAGACATTTGTTTCATCATTGTTTCCCATTCTGGCTTTTATGTGTTGCAGTTCATCAAAAACTGCCACACACATCAGTGAGGTTGTGATTGTTTTAATGAAAACATAATCTATTTTTGTATTACTGTGACCGACTGAAGGCAGTTAATGCTGCAATTGATCCATAACATGAAAATAAAAACGCTTGAGTTGATTTACTGTAAACTCATCAGCGGTATGAAGCTGTAATTTATATCAAGATTTGAGTGGATACGTAGGAAAATAAATCTGTTGAAGGGCTAATTAGCCCTGAACTGTTTAACAAAACATGCTCATTTATGTTCTGATAAACATTCTCTTGTGGAGGAAAACCCTACTGACATATCAGAGCGGTGCATGCTATATGATATTTACACTAAAACCCATCACATTAATGCTAGTGGTATCTCCTTCCCTTGAGAAAACACAGCTGACAGTTCTTGATGCTAATATTACCCCATATGAACATAAATCCTGGTATCAAATGTATCTGTGTTTGTATTCATTAGCGCCTGCTGCTGGATCTTCATCACAAGCAAAAAAGCAGCTTGTTTTGTCGAAACACAAGAGGTTTTTGTAACTCACTGGCTGTGTGTTTGCAATGTTTGTGCTAAAATGATTTGGCGCATTTGTCAGCTTGGGATGGTAGCTGTGTGTGTGTGCGTGTGTGTGTGTGTGTGTGTGTGTGTGAACAGATTTTTGACTGTGTGATGTGCTGATGAGAAACACTAAAATGACAGCTGCGAGCTGCGTAATGACAGTATAAGACTTCTGTCACTTTTCAAATAAATTTGTTTGGAGTATGTGTTTGTGTGTGTGTGTGTGTGTGAGTGTGTGAGTGTGTGCGTGTGTGCGTGCGTGTGTGTGTGTGCGTGTGTGTGTGTGCGTGTGTGCGTGTGTGCGTGTGTGCGTGCGTGTGTGTGTGTGTGTATAGGATTCACATGTGTATGTATGTGCCTGTGTGTGCGTATCAATGTGTGTGCTGTCATTTATGTCATCTGCCAAGTAAGACAGTATCTTTCATCCTTTCCCTCTCATCTCATCCCTGATAGAGAATCTACTTGTGTTTGCACACACACACACACACACACACACACACACACACACACACACACACACACACACACACACACACATAGACAATGGTTTGTTTGTGTCACACTGAGCTCATAATTATACTGCTTGTTTATACCTTTTCCCTAAACAGAATGCTACAAAGTGTTGAATCCTGTTTTGTTTTTGCAGAACAAAAATAGTTTGCTTTGTCTCTCTGTAATGATGCTCCTCACAACTGCCACACACTTCAGTGTAACACCACAGCGAATAGTGAAGCTCTGCAGTTAACATGTATCTTATTTACATAAAAGTTTTCTTTATGTATTTGCAGAACACATGGCTGTGCTTGTGCCTCCAAATGTACATTTCTGTGCCAAAGCAGGGAGAGGAAGTTGCTGTAACACCAGTCCCCATGGATCCAGAAGTGTTGTTACTCACCTCATACAGAGTGTGTTAACGTGTCAGAGGTGTTTCCAACTTTTTCTAGCTCTGTTCTCAGTTTAACGCCTGCCTGTCACACAGCTCAAATGATCTAAAACAATAAAGCATCTTGAGCTTAATGGAACAAAGTACATGTTTTTTTAAGCATAAAGCAGTTTTACTGTCAAGCAAAGGTATATGAAATAAGAAACAAGCTACTGAAGTGAAAAAGATCAAGTCACAAGGAAAATCAAGTGAAGTATGATTATTTTTTGTTTAGATTTAACTTGAGTATCATGTTTGCTCACATTCACCTGTGATGCAGTATATAGACGTATCATCGGTCCACATAAGCACCAGTTGTTGTCATTCCACTAGTGGCAGCATCTTTGTTCTTGTTCACCATATTTTGCACATATTTACCTGTGGCCACAATGCATTGTGATGGGATGGATCCTTGTTTCCTTGGTAGGTTGTTTCATCAATGACCCAGCAAACCCTTTCTACCCTCTAACCCTGCCACCAGAGGACAATTCACAGAACGTGTGTAGGTTCGAAATAAAATGTGCTGCTATTTTTTGCTGAGGAATTAATAAGGCTTCTGATCTGACATATATTTTAGATTTCATTTAAAAATTCTGATTGTATATGTTGTGGATAAAAAGTATTTATGAGAAAAAGCATTCTATATGGTCCTTCCTTCAATCAGTCATTAGATTTTAGCTCTTGTTGTTGACATTTATGATCACCACCCCACCCCCGACCCCCAAAATATACCTGGTTAACTGAATATGAGAAGTGACCACGTTGGAACGCAATGAGTTTCTTGATAACTCAGTAGTTACTTTCTCGGACTTAATCACTGATTATCGGCTGATGTTGCTTCGTCTTCTCAGAAGTGTTTTAGCCTGGCAATGATGAGTCTTTCAGCTCTGATCCTCTAATATATACTTGAGCAGTGGGGGAGGGCGAATGCAGGATTTGTACCATTGCTGCATGTTTTACTAAGCGTAACATTTCAGAGTTTACAAGTTTGTACCTAAAAATATTAATGAAAATCAACCAATTTGGTCCTTGAAACCATCATCAGACTAGGTGATGTAAATGTCTTTTGCCATTTTTTCTGTAGAGGTTTAATATAACTTATGTTGGAACCACAAGACCACAATTCTGAACAGGAGAATGTTGTTATGTGGTATGATGTTTGAAGATGGATCAGTGGGATAGAAAAGCCTGGTTAATTGTATTTAAGAAATGTCAGCTTTTTGATTGATTTTTTTCACTGTAGTATTAACTGGCCATATTCCCAATGTCTCTTATTTTAAGGTTTAGCTCTGTTGGACTGGATGAGACATTTCAAACACACAAACCTTACTCTATTGTCAGTTTTTCTCAGAAGCACTTTTTGTTCAGACTAGAAGCAAAAAAACTGTCACAGAAGTCTTGGCAGCGACATACACCTATGTGTGGAGTGGACTTGCTTTTTTTTTTTTGACAGCTCAGATTGAGAAAACCCACCAGAAAATCCCTTTTGTCTGAAGTTTTTTATGCTTATTATATTCTACATGCTATCTTTGTCATTCACAGTAAATCTGAAAACAAGCTAGTTGTTTAAACTCAAGATAGTTTTCAAAAAATTATCAGAAAGCTGATGATTGTAAGAACCTGTACTTCTAGCTAACTAGGTCTTGTCTGTTTGAAGGATTATTGTACTGCTGGAGCATCACATTCCAACACCTCAGCTAATGTGTATTCATCCGTCCATTCATTTTCTTGAAGAAGAGACGACCACGGTCTTGTCTTCAGCTGCTTTTCTGCCTTGCGGGTCACAGGTGTTTCTGGAGCCTATCCCAGCTGGTTATGGGCAAGAGTTTGGATACACCCTGTATGTATTGCCATCTCATTGTGGTGCTCAGCTAATGTGTGTGGAATTATTAGAAAATCCATAATTAATTTTTAAAAAAAGACAAAATGGCAACTTGGAATTGCTTTAAAACTAAATCTAACATCAAATAGCCCATGAAGCTCCATCCATCCATCCATCCATCCATCCATCCATCCATCCATCCATCCATCCATCCATCCATCCATCCATCCATCCATCCATCCATCCATCCATCCATCCATCCATTTTCTTGAAGACTAGACGACTGTAATCATCTAGTGAGAGGTAGGGTACACCCTGGATGCTTTGCCAGCATATTTTGAGGCCAGATGAAAGACAAACAACTACTCATCCACATATTGACACCTACGGACAATTTAGAGTGATCAATTCACCTACGTTGAATGTTTTTGGAGGTTTGAGGAGAACCCACACAGACATGAGGAGAACATACAAACTCCCCACAGCATGGAGTCGAACCCGGAACCATCTGCCTATACCACCTTCTACGAGCCTCATTTTTGTCTAATTCATGTCTTTGAAAGTTTTGGTTAATTCAAGCCTTCTATGTTATACCTTACATCTCATTTTTCACATCACCTAACATATGACATTACGGTTAACTTGTTAGCATGGGGCAGTGGAGCACAGGGTATGGGAGGATCAGGAGACTCAACTTCAATTTAACAGTAATTAATTTGATATTTTCAGTTTCAACTTCAGACGAGTGTTGAAATCCTAACACTGGTGGTGTTATGCAGGTGAGCACTGAGGAGCTTTCTGTTGACTCCTTGTTGCAGATTCCATACATACTGTATTTAATATAGCAAATAAGAAGCATACCCAAATATGGCAGAATGCCTTTCTGCAAAAAAGATAATTTTTTTCAGAGTTAAAAAGTCAAGCTATTGTAAACTGGTCATGCAAATGAATCACATGCAAAACTAAGTGAAGAGTGTTGTCTTTAACACTAATCAGTGCTGAAACAATTTAAATCCATGTGAGAATCTTGCTGCTCCAGGATGAACGTGACCTTAGATGTTTGCACTTTTCTTCCCTCCATCTTTCCTCTTTGTTTTCTACCCTCAGGCTTCCTTCTGGCTGTCCCCCGAGGCATCATGGTTAAATGTGTATCTGCCGGGCAAGTTGTGGCTTGTTTGTGTATTTGTGTGTGTTTTGTGAGAGAGCGTCGTCTAATGAGTGTGTTAGAACTTGTGGACTTAGAGACCACAGGGAGGTGGTAGAAAAGAGGCTGTGGGTAGAAGATAAACGAGAATTGCAAATGTCTGAGTGTATTCCTGTTTGGATGTAGATAGATAAATGACTCCATACAAATTTGAATAAATAATATTTACATTTTACCAAGAGTTTTGTTTTAAAGATGGAAGTGAAGTGATTTCTATGTCTAAGGGATTTTTATTTATAATGCAAAACAAATGATCAGAAATATTTGCTTTAAAGTCGTACAGATGAACAAGTTAACAATGTGTAAAACTAACGTATGCTATAGTATAATTTGTATTTTTAACATTAACATTCCCACACGCCACAGCGTCATTTTAGATCAATAATTCAAAATAAAATGCTGAACAGAGAGGAAATTAGTTCTTCTTATCTTTACAGACATGACTTAGAACATGAATTTATGTGCAATCTGACATGCTCCTCTCTTCTGCTGTCCTCTCCTATCCTCTCCTCTCTTACACACACACGCACACACACACACACACACACACACACACACACACACACACACACACACACACACACACACACACACACACACACACACACACTTAGACTTGTCCTGGGTGGCCACAAATGGACGGCTGCAGCTGCCCTGGAGCTTCACCCAGGACTCGGTCTTAGCCCCAAGTCGATCTCCAAGTTCAACAGTATGACTTACCAGCCATTACCTCCAGGCCACAGCCTGATGATGGCTTTATTGAAACCATTAGACCGCTGTGTTTAATCCTCTGTGTCTGCGTGGATGTGGTATGTTCACACTTAGTAGTGTACTGGGAGAAATAAAAGGTCAAAGGATTCAGACTGACAGCCATGTGTTTTATTTAGCATGAATGATAAAAGCAAAGGAGTTGTGAAATTTCTGCTTTCAGCTCTTTTCAACACCTTCCAGATTTAAATGTATTTTTTCTTGTTGACTTTCAATGAATTTACACTTTATTATTTTCTGTGTTACAGACTGGTATTGTTTATTTTGAGTCCATGCTGATACATTGACCTTCTAAAAACTAAATATTACCCAACAAATACAGAATTTAATACCTGCTTGAGGGATTTGCTAAAGGCTATTAATTTACAATAAATATGCATGTTCATGGATCTTCAATAGCAACAAAGAGGCTGAACTTGTAGTTAACAAGACTGTTCATAATAAGTTTACTCCAAATAAATGTGATTGGCGCAACAAAGCCATTGACTTTAGATGATGTTCTTCGGATAGATATCAGTCACAGTTTTTCACAGAGATTTCACTGAAATTTACTGGTTTTGTAACACATTTTGGCAATGTTATACGTTATGATTTGAGTCCCCTTGACAATGTAAATCTCCTCTAGTTCCACAGGCTCTCACACCTGAACAATAATACACAATAGGATTCTCAACACTGAGAAAATGACCTGGAAAACAGAACTCACCCTCCTATGCTTCATTAAAGGGTTATTGTCGCTCATTACAGGCTTCATAATAAGAGCAGAAGAGGCCCTCCAGATAAGACCATCTCCTGTGATCCCAGAACTAAACCTGGCAACCCAGATCGCTATCATAGCTGACCTCCCTGCCCTGAAAAATATCATGGCCATTACACACAACTGCTGCTCCATTAGAGCAGAACACAAACATAGACATGTAGGATGGTAATACACACACACACACACACACACACACACACACACACACACACACACACACACACACACACACACACACACACACACACACACACACGCACACACACGCAGACTCTTGATGATTACAGTACACCTGACTCCTTTTACTCCTACTCAGCTCACTTTACTGTTGCGGTTGTAGTTTAGTTGAGGTTAACTCAACATGGTTAATGACTACAGCATGTAGTACTTATGACAGTAAATGGACTTGACTTTGACTATGTGTGCTTTGCTGAATTTAACTAATTATATTATCGCGTCTATTTCTTACTAATGAATGTTTAACATCTAAAGTGTCATTACAGCTGAACGGATAAGGCACTCTCTCATATTTATGCATTGGTATTGAAATGTGCTTTTTTTTCTCTTAAATATTTTAATTCACGTCAAACTTTAATGTCAAAATATCCTTTGCTCCTATTTGCTCAATATTCAAAATGCATCTCAGATGTAAGGCATGGGGCGACTATTTATTTACAGTATTTATTTTTTATTTTTTACCATTTAATGACTTGACTTCATCAAAAAGAGATCTTTGTCAGGATGTAGCCCAATGCAGAGGTTACATAAAACAAACAAAATGACTTGTTTGTCTGTACAAAAGTCGAGTCCAATTCTCTCAACAGCACAATTTCAGTTTTACAGTTTATTTATAATCATGTCTTTGAGGCATTACGTCATGTTTTTCAGTGCATAGAAGAGAATACACAAAATATATTTTTTAGAAATTTAAAATTGTGGTTAACATCTCGAAATGGCTACAGCCATCATTTATGTAAAAGGTAAGTGCTTTTTATTTTAGTGTACAGAGACTGATTATGTATTTACACTGTGTGTTGTGTGTGCAGTCAACAGTTGAGCGGTTCATCCTGTAAAGTGAAGGCTGGACTGATGCATTTGAGTCATTGTTAATGTCCCAAACATAAAGATTATAAATTCTCCTCTGGCAGTAGAAACCTCCTCTTCTTCTTCGCCCACATCTCCCTGCTGCCGTCTGACATTTGTACACCTCATCACCATTATGTAAAACATGCATTCATACTCTGCTCCACATCCCTGTACAACAATGTATGTGCTTTTATTTTGTTTTTGAGCTGTTGATGTCTAGCCTGTATAATTCTCTGAGACACACAAGCGCACACACCTTGTTTAACACGTGAAAGCACCTCTCAGTAGTTTAAGATGAGCGATGAGACCCATGGGCTTTCTAGCAAAAATACATCCTGCCAATCTTCATAGGATCAAACACTGTGAGATCTCATGAGAAAGAGAGAGAGAGTATGTATGTGTGTGAGTGTGTGCGTGTGTGTGTGTGTGCGTGTGTGTGTGTGTGTGTGTGTGTGTGTGTGTGTGTGTATTTACATTTGCACAGGCAGGCTATATGGGGAGGATGGTGTAGAGCAGTAGAGATGAGAAAATTGATTTTAAAAATCTTAATTGCTTTTCAAATGCCTCTGACAAAGAATGATTCGCACGCGTTTGATGTGAACGCTGAAATGTCAACATTTGTGAATACCCTATAATCAGTGAGTATATCTTTGAAGATAAACTCGCTTTAGCAGTCGCCAACAGACAAATCAGATTAGTATCTTCTTCTTCATCGTCCTCTTAATGCCTGCATTTCTGTTATCAGTGAATCCAAAGCTGAGGGTTGAGGCATTCCTCTAGCTCAAATAACAAAAACAGTTGGTTGAATAATAATAATAATAATAATAATAATGATAATAATAATAATAATAATAATAATAATAATAATAATAATAATAATAATAATAATAATAATAATAATAATAATAATGATGACAATGATGATGATGATGATGATGATGATGATAATAATAATAATAATAATAATAATAATAATAATAATAATAATAATAATAATAATAATATATTTTATTTCAATGAATACCTTTAAACTGATTTGGTCTACATCGTAGAGTTCACATCTCAAGAAATTTATGTTATCTATAAATATTTTTTTTCCAGAAGCTCATAATATTTGTAGAATACTGTATATACGTGGCAAGCTGTTTACAATGTCATGTCTATGGTTGGGACAATAATGCACCACTATAGTCAGTGAGGAACCGATTCACAGTGTAATAATTGATATTACTGGGGCAGGTGACAGTGGCTCAGCGGTAGAGCGGGACGTCCAATGATAACAGGATTGGCGGTTCGATTCCCGCTCCTGCCCAGCCACCCAAAGCGTGAGCTGGCAGTGGGAGGTGTCAGGTCACACTCCAAAGTGAGCACTGCCAAGGCGCCCTTCAAGCAAGGTACCTTTTAGCAAGGCGCCATCCCCTTTATAAGTTGCTCATTAGGGCGCATCACTAAGGAGCTGCCCACCATTCTACCCCCCCCCCCACTGCATGCCCACAGGCCCCCCAGTATGTGTGTTACGGGCCTGTACACACTATAAATTAATAGTACACTCTATATAGTATAGAGTGTGCTACTAATTTCCCTACGGGGATCAATAAAGTATATATCTTATCTAATCTTATCTTACTGGAAAGCTGTGTCCTCAGAAAGTTGAGGCAGTGTCTTTTTTTTTTGCCCATTTAGCCTAAAGAACTGGACTTGCAGTGATGTGAACAGTGTGCGTAGTTGACTGCCTGATGGAGGAAGACAAGGACAAATGGAAACCTTTCCTGTGATGTGTGATATTGTTGGCCTTGATGTTTGGAACAAGAAATTTTCAAACAGATCAATGTGACATACAGTATAATCTACAAAACTAATTTAATTCTCCTTTGCTTACATAATTTGGTCCTGGTATCATTGCACTCACCAAAGTAAATGCTGAGCTCTAGCAGCGCAATGTCACTACATCTGAGTAGCTGAATAATTTTTAACATAAGGTCAGTGAAATTCTCTTCTATGCGGGGGGTATGGGCCCTAGTACTCTGATTTGATGAAACAAAACCAATTTTTTTCACAGCAGATTTTGTGAATGACCAAAATGAAGACATTGTCATTTGCTGATACTTAGAGGATATTTTAAAAGAACGCTATTATTTTATACACTGCCTGGCCAAAAAAAATGTCGCCGTCAAAAAAGTCACACCCTCTCATATTTTGTTGGACTGCATTTAGCTTTGATTACAGCATGCATTAACTGTGATATTGTTTTGATGAGTTAATGCAATATTATTTCCATCCAGTGATGCGATATTTTTTTCATATTTTTCATCAAAATCTTGCATTTATGATGATGGGGTCTGACCACTAAGTAAAGCCATCTCCAGCACTCTTTGAGATATTCCAAGATGACAATGTCAGGATTCATTGGGCTAAAATTGTGAGAGAGAGGTTCAGGGAGCATGAGACATCATTTTCATACATGGATCGGCCACCACAGAGTCCAGACCTTAAACTCGTTGAAATTCTTTGAAAGAAGAATCTCAGTGGGTGCTGGAGATGGCTTTACACAGTGGTCAGATCCCATCATCATAAATGCAAGATCTTGATGAAAAATATGAAAAAAATATCACATCACTGGATGGAAATAACTCTTGTGATATTGCATTAACTCATCAAAACAATATCACAGTTAATGCATGTTGTAATCAAAACTATATGCAGTCCAACAAAATATGAGAGGGTGTGACTTTTTTTGACGGCGACATTTTTTTTGGCCAGGCAGCGTACGTTCAGGAGACTTCTTGAGGACCATTTACTGTTTGCTCTATATTAAAGATGAACGGACACAACGAAGAACAAAAAAAAAAAGCGAAGTGAAAAAGTGAAAAAACTGTTAATCCTGTAGTCTTGATGTCATTTGGACATCAAGACTACAGGCCTCAAAAACCACTGCAACTACATCATTACCTCTGTTTTTCCACTTTGTATTTATTGAATGAAATTTCCTCCGATAGTGGCCATATTTGTTAACAGACTTTGAGGGACAGATGTGTCCATTCATGTACATAGAATGAGCATAAGAGGCTAAATGGTGTTCAGATTTCATTCATTCTGTTATTTATATATTCTGTATATGTGCCTTCCCTATGGTAAAGAACAAAGGTGTCCTTAAAAGGCTAGGAAGCTATAGTATGAAATAGAAACGGGGAACAATTTTCGTTTAACCATGTTTCATTTTAACTCAGTAATCTTTTTGTGTACCTCCCAGAATGATGTGATATGATCTGAACTGAATCAAGCAGCTGCGTACAGTTCTGTTCTTTGCATGGAGATAATTGTTGGAACTCAGGAGACGGGATCACAGACTCTGAACAGAAAGCCCTGAAACTTTTCATTACTGGTTCCGGTTACAAATGCAGCAGTTGCTGCGACCATTAGCTAGGCTGATAGAAATAACCACTTAGTCTGCATCACCATCTCTCTCTGTCTCTCTCTCTCTCTCTAACACACACATACAAAGGTTTGACCTATCAGCCACCCCCCCACCCGCCGCCCCCAAAATGACCTTAAGCCTGAGTGTGTGTTTGTGTGTTTGCTTACACCACATGTGTCTGCTGCTACTGACAACAAGAGACAAGCGATGACTGAGATTATGCAGGGCTGTGACTGGAGGACAGACGTCCCCCACCAACACGGCCTAATAATTTTTATTTATTGTCACATGTGTCAAGCTCCAACCACCTGCCACCACAGACGGCTGTAACATTCTATAAAACATTTTTACAAATACTTTTAAACCCCAGAGAAGCCATATCATTTTTAGTCCTGCTGCTCTTGTGCTCCCTGCCAGCCTCCTTCGATTCTCTGCATGCTTTATGTCCTCCTCCTTCCTTCGGCTTTTCTCTTTCCCCCCTACTCACTGTTGATTGAAGGAGAGCCGACCGACCTAAGCAGTGTTTTACTGCCCCCTTCCCTTTCGCACACCTTCCTCCTTTCCCCCATTGACTTTCCAAAGTCTTCCAGACAAAATGGAACCCACCGGAGTTTACGACCTGATTACTGCCTGGACACACCGCTGGTCGCACCCCTCAGTGCCAAAAGCACACACTTTCCCTGAGTCTCAGCAGTGGGTGTTGCGGAAAGGGGGAGAGACTCGCAAGTTTACCTGTCATTTCCCATTAGTAACACACCAAATGACTGCTCACACTATTTCAGCAGCAAGGCTATTAGCAACTAAGTTGTGGGCTTGTAGTAAATGTCAGTCCATTAAAAGGACATGGTTTTCTACAGTGTGCATGGAGGCTGTTGAAGCACATGTACACGACTGCAGCTACAACATTTAGCTGTAAAAATAACACACCAATAAGTTGGAACCATTAGGGTCAGTTTCCTGCATTCCTTGGCGGACTGGTGCGCTCACTTGCCCCTTTGAGCAGTTACCCGGGGAACAAGCCCCTCCCACAGGGCCAATAACTACTTTTCGTTCAGAGGCCATCAAGATGGGAATAGCATCAAAAAAAGCTCAAGCCTACAAACATCTTTGGAATTGTCCAACTGTTGCTGCACCAAGTTTAACATGAGGTGTCAAATTTATTTTTAGAGCACAATATAAAAAGTTCTTGCAAGCAAACATATTTGAAAATAATTAATTAGCACAGATATAATTCTGAAATACGTGCATAATATAAAATGTGTTCATATTCCTATTCACATGTCGACCAAACATATTGACTTGAAAAAAAGCAACCAAGGAAAATACAGTGCGCTAGCGTTCCTCGCGGTTGATGCGTTCCTTGAACCACATGCGATTTAAGAATTCCGCAATAGAGAGAACAAACTATTTATCTCATTATTTACGGTACCTTAAACGTTTATGAGCCTCACCATACTGATATTAAACCACCTTCTATTTGTATTACCTTTTCCCACACTCTTATCGACTGTTTAAAGCACTTTTGTGTCTCACGGAAGTCCGAGACTCACTGAAAGTAGCGCACTTCCGAATGCCGTCAGCCAATAGAATACGCTAATAGAATACGCTATGACGTGACTGCCTACAAAAAAACTGCGATGAGGTGAAGTCATGAGCGTTGATGCGTGATTGTGCAAGGGCACACTGTATCCATTGAAACGACTCATATTATAGACACTGCTTCATTTTGAGCGGTAACAAGTCAAACCACTTTAACAGCGGCCACTAGCTGATTTATGCGTTCCTCTGAGAGTGTTCTTGGATCTGCTTTTGCTACCAGGCAGCCTTGTTTCCCTGAATTTTATTTGGTTCAATGATATCACATTCAGAAAATGGAAATTCCCAATTTCTACATCTGAATCCCAAACACTTTTTTTTGGGGGGAGGTCTGGTTTGGAAGAATCCAAAGAAAACACAGCAACCTGGTTTCCTTCATCACACAACAGCTAACATCTCAATGATATTTGGAGGTCTGTGTTTGTTATACAATGCTAAATACACAACCCTTTACAGAATCTGTTTCCACAGCAACAGATTAAAATTTCACATAGCTTTTATTTACAAAGAAACACCTAATAACATTGTGTTATTGAGATAGTCCGGAACAGAAGCTCAGCAGTAGAGGTCTGGTGATGTCATCAAGGGAAAGGATTTCAGGAGAAATGATTGGCCAGCTGTCAGGAACAGTCTGTCCAGGCTCCTCTATCTGCACCACAGTTCCCATGAGCAGCTTCTACTGTCATTAACTGCTGTTGGATGGCATCTCCGGCCTGTTGATGAGTGGGAAAATCAAGGGGAGACATTTGCCAGCAATGCACAGCCCACACTCAGAAGTCACATTCTCCTACACAAAAACATATAGTAACAAAAGAAGAATGAAAATATTGGAAAAAGTTTTAATATCAGGACAATAGAAACAACAGAAGCATACTGTAACACGGTAGATCTGTGACTGAAAGTAAAACTACCAGCTTGCTGTCACGTACCGGCCGGCTGCAGAGCGCTAATGTCACCACAGCATGTCCCCTGAGACACAACGCGAAACCACTGGAAACGGTCTTACACACACACACACACACACACACACACACACACACACACACACACACACACACACACACACACACACACACACACACACACACACACACACACACACACACACACACCTAACGTTCATTAGGTCTAATGTTATCATCAAGGTGTGTGAACCGGTGTTGGCAGCAAAAATATTGTGAATACATTAGTTTTTAATTCAAATGAATCAGGTAGATCTTGAAATAAACAATCAATTATCCTGGAAATGTGACTATAATGGGCGATGATCATCTCAAGTGTTCAGTTAGCCTATCTTTTAATTTAATGGTGGCTTCATGTTTATCCTGTTTGCTGTTTGTAAGCAGTCAAAAGGCTTCATAGGTGCCACCTGCTGGGTCCTATGTGTGGGCATTTGGGAAAATATGTTAGTGGTTAGTTGAAAAAATTGCTAATTTAATGATCTACTACTGCAGATGAACAGTTTTGGGCTGTTATCACAGGTCAGCTGAGGAGCAGAGAGAGACATCTGTCAAAAAGCACAAGCTACCTTTCCGTGTGTTTTATGACTTGAAGCAATGGAGTCGAGTCCTTTGGTGTGTTTAAATGCATCTTGAATAAACTGGACACAGGTGAATTTGTGGCCTGAATGATATAAAACAACTGGTGCTCGGATACAAAATTTAAGTTGCTGTCTAATTTTTGCACAACAAACATTTTCAACTTAATTATAAATTTACCTGTCACTGTGTCGATAAAGCCTATCAGTTTTGAGATTCTGTTGATGTCACATTTTTGCTGAAATGGTTCCAGCTAGATGTCAGCTGGAGCTGTACGACACGGTTTAGTGCAGCAGAGAAACATCATTTCAGAATATGTAATTCTGCTTTATTCTATTTTATATGGGAAACAGGTAAAAGAAAATATTCTACTTGTGTCTGGGCATGTGTGTTCTGATGAATGATTTGTTTTGGAAAGGATGAAGGGGTGGATCTTCATGGATCACCATACCTCTGAATCACCTTCATAATCACACTTCATTGTCTTTTGTTTTTGCTTTGAAATAAAAGCAACATGTTGACACAAGACTGAAATGTAAATATACAGCGATCATTTAATTTTCCAATGCAGCAGGCTTATGCTACTGTTTCTGTTCACAGGTACCGAATGTTAACAAGCTGCATGGGAACCTCCAGCATCTGTGTTCTCAGTGTTACTGGAGTAAAGAGGCTGATGTGAGCCGGTAATCGTGATAATTAAGCTGATGAACATGAAAATTAAGTTTCTTTGTTCCAACACGTGTGTTTGAGTGAGGAAGACACACACAGAGAGAGAGAGAGAGAGAGAGAGAGAGAGCATGTCAGTGTAGTGCTGAGAGGACTAAAAGGCCATTTATAGCTGTCATACACTGACAACCATTACCCATGCATTTACAGTACTCTCTCCACATACTGTCAGGAAACTCTGCCTGCACACACACACAGACACACACACACACACTTCTACACTAGCACGCATGCACACACACCCACAGACAAACACACACTCCCTACTCTACCTGACAGAGCCTAATTATCGACACCTCTCCCTGTCGGATGAAACAAAAAGCTGCTCTATTTTCAGACTGATGGAGTCTGATGTCTCTGTCGTTGTCGTCTTCTTTTCCCACTCTCAGCGTGTTTTGTCGTCTCTGTGCGCCGCTTCACCCCCCACCCACCCCCTTATCTGACGTTTGATCCTCAACTCGTTAAATAAGACTCAAATTAAAACAGACAATAAGGAAAGTTTCCCCTCACAACCACTTTCATTTGTTGTGAATGTTACTCTGAGTCATGGATAGCAGTGTGCCCATGAGTGTGTGTGTGTGTGTGTATTCAGAGTGGAAATGGCAGCAAGTGCCATGCTGTCTTTGAGGGCTGCTTCATTAGTTGTCAAACAGAAGAGCCGTGCTCACCCCCGGCCCACTATCCTAGTGCAGTGGGGGTTTGGGATCAAGTATTGCCTCTGTAGCTCCGTTTTATAGGGCTTCAATTCAGCTTATCAAAGCTGTGATTCATTATTTGCCCCGCTGACCTGATGTAACCAAAACCAGAAAAATGGGCTAGTGTGTGTGTGTGTATGTGTGTGTGTTTGTGTGTGTATTCTGTAGAATGACAATACATTCATCTGTAATATTTCTATGCTGTGTATTCAGCTTTGGAAGGAAGAGGAATCCAACCATATAACCAGTCTTCTTGACCAATAATATTCACCAGAGCTTCAGCGTGTGTGTGTGTGTGTGTGTGTGTGTGTGTGTGTGTGTGTGTGTGTGTGTGTGTGTGTGTGTGTGTGTGTGTGTGTATGTATGTGTGTTTGCATTTATGTGGCTGTTGGCACTGTCTGGTGAACAGATCACATTTCAGAACATTCCAGAACCATGTAAACATTTATACACAAGCAAAGCCAATCACGCATACACTCACACACACACACACACACACACACACACACACACATTGACGCATGCGTTCTTCGTAACACTCATGCTGTACAAGTAAAACCCTCAGCGCAAAGAACCAAGTGATTTCACTCACAGAGGTAAAATTCTCTATATGGCAAATCTCAGAGGAAGGTGGGAATAGGACTGGAGAAAAAGGAAGCAATCAGCTCTCAATTAATTTTTTTCCAAAAGTGTCATGGTTGTGTTTTTTGCTATGGACATGTTTCTCTGCTCTGTTCACCCTCCCCCGCTCTGCAGTGCTGGAGCATGGCAGGAGGCGGGTTTGGTCTCCAGACCTGAGCTACATCGGGATGATTACCTGGGCTCTATTTAGCCACCTTTCCCCTTTTGTTCAGCACCAGAAGTCACGTGTTTTGTGTCTCACCACGTTGCTGACCTTGTCTCGTGCCAAGCGTTTTAGCTGCAAGGTTTTGTTTCAGTGATTCTCTTGTTTTTGGTCTTCACGAGTATTCACCTGAATACGGTGATTTTCCGTTGTTACTTTGTTAGCCAGAGTTATTTCTCAGAAAATGATTCTCTGTAGTTACTTGATTAGTAAAGTCATTCCCTTGAAGGTGATTTTCTGTTGTTATTTTGTTAGTCAAGCTTATCCTCCCTAAGGTGATTTTTCGTTGTTACTTAGTTTAGCCTTTCTCTATAAAGTAATTTTCTGTTGTTACTTTGTGCTTAATAAACATTTTTGCTCTTGCACTCTGCATCCGGGGTCCTGGCCTTGCTTTTGCCTCACGGCTTATAACAAAAAAGTTCTTTTTCATTCATTTTAACAGACGTCACAATTTTTATTTGCAACATAGATTTTTGTTTTGGTTTTCCTATATTAAAAAAAAAAAAAAAAAATTATATATATATATATATATATATATATATATATATATATATATATATATATATATATATATATATATATATATGCATACACACATTGTCAGTTCACTGTTGTAAAACTTGATACTCAACAAATTAGAAAGTCCCATGGGCCTGTCCAAACAGAAATGCAGAAATGAGAAACCGTACGCGCATTCTATTGGCTGTCGGCATCCGGAAGTGCGCTCCATTCCGTCAGTCTCGGACTTTCGTGAGACACAAAAGTGCTTTAAACAGTTGATAACAGTGTAGGAAAAGGTAATACAGATAAAAGGTGGTTTAATATCAGTATGGGAAGGGTTCATAAATGTTTAAATTACCGTTAATAATAAGATTAATAGATCACGGATTTGTTAATCATGTGTGGTTCCTGGAACACATTAACCGCAAAGAACGAGGGCACACTGCATTGATTATTTTGCATGTTCACAGTGAGGAAACTTGATTTTATATTGTATCAGTTATCTATGAATATTTTTGTGTCAGATTTGAAAAAAAAAACTTGAAAATTTCACAATCCATTGATTTAGCACCATGAAGCCCTGTCATTCTGCTGCCAGTGAATGCATCAGGTTAATATCAGCCTGTCACTGTGATGTCACTCTAATGGAAATTATTAAATTACATATTTTCTGTGGACATAGTCTGACTCCTGCCAAATCCCATTTTAAACCTGTGTTGAAAATCAAGTGATGGTTTTGTGGCTTATTATTGAAAGTAGTTTGAATCTTTCTAGTCACAAAATTGAATATCTTAAAAAGGAAAAGCTTTTCTTGAAGATCTAAAATGATCATTTCCACATGATGAAAAGTTCCTAAGCTTATTTGTTTTTCACACACTTAATGGGGGATACAGAAACATTTTGTGAATAAGTTCTAACTTGACAAACTCGCATTGGTTGTTTCCTCTCTGAGAGAAGTAGAAGCAGACACAGAGGTTGTTTCCACAGTTGGCTGATATTGCTATAAATTTCCCTTTCCCCTATTAATTCCCACATTCCATTGTTGATGGCCAAGGCGAATGCTTTTGTTTCTGTTTTTAGGTTCATTGGCTGTTAACAGCTTCACATCTACTTCTTTATCTTTGTGTATTACTGCCACGTGTAACACAATCTCTGAGCATCACACTTCTAATAAAACTGGCAGTAAAGTATGGAGATGCAGAATGTTTAATTTAAAGCAGGGTTCAGAATACCAGGTAATCAGTCCAAACAGGCAAACAAATCAGATGAGGAGCAGGCAACAGGCAGAGTCCAGGGATCAGGCAGAGTCAGGACAAAGTTTTCAGGCAGGAAACAGGAATGCTGGAAAGTTGACAATCTGGCAGGGAACTGACTGCAGAGCAGAGTATCCAGGACGGAGATTGATCGGCAGATGGGCTGCAGGTGACTGAGGAAAGACAGGTGAAGGGGGTGAACTTGATTGAGTACAGGGAGGTAGAGAACACTCTGAAATAACGGAAGATGTTATTACAGGAAAACACTCAAAATGAATAGAATTAAAAATAAACTGTAGTGTTGACAGAAGTCATGACACCATGGCCTTCTTCCAACTACTGATTTAATGCTTCTATTTGCTTACCTCCCTTGCAACATTTCGAAAGTCAGCTTTAAATTTTAAATTCAATTGGCAAACGGATGGAAACAGGAATATTACTGTGGCTGAAAGCTCTAATAAGAGAGATTATGCATATTTTCACTGTTTGTAATGCAGTTATTTGATTTTTTTAATTTAATTTAATTTAATTTTTTAATTTGTACTGCATATTCACAGCTATCCAGGAATTTTTATGGTCTCCAATTTAATTTTTAAAACTTTCACATAGACAATGCAACTGAGGTTCAATACATTCAATGACTCGGGTTTGTCTCATTAAAAACACACACATCCCAACATTTCTTTTAAATACACCAGACAGACTACAAGTTGTTTTGCACTTTTTATTTCATGAGAAAAGTTTGGGTTTTTCCCGCTGACATCAGTGCAGTGAGACTTTCCTTGGAGCCATTTGGAGAAGCTGAATCTGGCTTCAGCATTTGGCTCCTGGTGGTTGCTGTTTGCTCTAATCTTATCGTTAAACTTAAACCCTAATTTGATAACCATAAACCAGCCTCTGGAAGAAGTGCTGACAGACCAATGTTACATCACTTTGTAAACAGTTCATTACTTTACATTCATTACAAGGACAGACCGACACTCACACACTCATATGCGTGGAATCCAAATCGCTGCTCCTTCCATGACTCTCAGTTCCATTCATTCACCACAGATCCCCTCTGCTGAGGTAAATAAACAGAGGGAGCTAGGATGTGTTTCAGAGAGGAAGGTGATGGGAAGGCTAATGGGGGACACATTAACTCAATCATTCATCAGCTCATGTATCAGACTGCTCCTCCTATTTATCTCACTCCGCAGGGCGCTGAAAGAGATCTTCTTCTCTCTGGCTCTGCTGTTTTCTTTATGCTTACATCTTCATCTTTCTCATCTCTAGCCTTCTGCATTCTGTCCTGAGGATGAATGAAGGTGAGTGTTCAGCCAGGAACACTGTGTATAGATCACTGCTGCATTGGCAAGGATGACTGGCGAGCAGTTCAATGACTGATGCCTTTGGGAGACTCTCCTACAAATTTAAGCAGAAGGGCTGATTTCAGACCAGTGAGGATGATGCAGAGACTTGGCTGAACTTCTCGGAAAGTTTTTGCTGATCTTCCTCTGCAAAACAGACCCCGGAACTGACTTGTTATTGCACTGAATAAACCATTAGATGCAGAATGCATCATGTTTACTTTTATTTTGTGTTGGTAAAAATGTAATATAATCATATCAAATTTTATTGGTTTAATTTGACTCACGTCAGTGGAAATGACATAATCCTCAGTCGCTGGACTTCATCTAACTAAAAGAATGGATATTACTTTCAATATATGATGTCACTCTGTTGAGAACATAGTTTTATCACAGCTGAACAATCGTCCTACGTGTCTTACCTAATTCCATTTGATCTTAAATATCAGTCATCAATAGATGGGCAAGAGGTGTCTATTTAAGAATGCAAACTACTTAATATGCTTTATGAAAAAGTCGAGCTGACTATATGGGCTCATCCTGGATCATCAAACACCTTTATATATAGTATTACATCATGAAGCTTATTGTATTTTTTAGATTGTCACTTTCCGTGATGCTGTAGAAGTCCACCCAGACCGCGTGGACCTAGTTTTTGTATTTACAATGTCCTCATAAGGTCTCATGTCTTTTCACCGTATTCAACTGTGAAAAATGAAGAAAGACAAAGAGGTCTGAACCCTCCCTTCTCCTGACCTGCACTGAAGCTCCGTCCACAGACTTTATGATGGGACTTGGACTAGAACTGACTTTTGAATATGTTAATAAATAATCATTAAAAGTTCTCCAGTCTGT
>CM023617.1:15162254-15184754 GCA_013358685.1 Antennarius maculatus | reverse complement strand
CATCAACTAATAGAAATGATGATCAGAACAGTGAAACAGAACGTGTCTTATCTGTTAAGAACTTATATTTTAAGCATGCATGTAAATGTGAAATTTGTGACATTGAATCTCAGATATCTCAGACATTATAATGGTGAATGGAGTTTGATGATGTCAGATGGCATCAGATGAAATGATGGTTTAACATTTAAAAACTTTCAGTGGTGACTCTTCAGCCTGCAGGACATAGAGGTCAGTGACAGGCCGACTGGCTTCTGACGTCTCTGTTGTTATAGTTCTGGGAATTTGATGCAATGTTTGGAAACCAAGCTACAGTCAAGCAGGGTGGGTCTCAGTTTCAGTGTGACGTGTGTGTGTGTGTGTGCGTGCGCGTGTGTGTGTGTGTCATCATCCCTGTTCAGCCAGAGATGATTGTGTCATTACAGCATTTAGGGTGTGAGAGCTCTCTCTCTTTCTCTATCCACCATCTCTCTCTCTCTCTCTCTCTCTCTCTCTCTCTCTCTCTCTCTCTCTCTCTCTCTCACACACACACACACACACACACACACACACACACACACACACACACACACACACACACACACACACACACACACACACACAGCATCATCATCATCATCATCATTATCAGGCTTTGTTCCTCTCTGTCCTGCTCTCTGTCAGTCAGGCACCGTCTTCTTAATCCTCACTCTTGTGATGTCATCTGGGAGTGGATTGATGGGTGGAGGGGGATTGTGAGAAAGACACACTCGTATGTGCACACAAATGCACACTAAAACACACATTCACTGTTCTGCCGGGGTGTTAACAGTGAATTATGGACTTATGGACTTTTAATGCCTAACATTGTGGCTGATCCAGAGAGAAAAATCAAGCCAACTAGCCATTAATCAAAACATTTCCCTACATGTGTGTTTGTGTGTTTGTGCATTGTGCATCGCATTTATGGTGCTTACGTCAAAACAAAACAATTCACAGCAGGCGTCATGTATATGTGCAGCGTGTGTAAGCAAATACACACAAAGACGAATGTCATGAGAGAAAGCGAGGCAAGAAAACATATGAAGAGAAATTACGAGAAAGAGAAAATGTAGAATTTTGGGTGGTGGAGGAAAAGGTAAAGATAAATAGAGAGAGAAAGTGATGCAGGGGAATGATAATGACTCCCATATGTGAATGTCAAAGATTTTTCCTGCTTGCTTCTTGGTCTAATCATATCAGTGGTTGGGCTCTTTCCAACTTTCATAAATGTGAAATATGCAGCAAATTTTAGGATCCAACTTCTTTTACATAAACACCCCTTAGAAAAACAACCCAGAGTGTATGAGAGTGTGTGTTTCCACTCCTGGGAGAGAGAGTGCATCCAGTATGGTGATCTACAGTACAAGTTATGCATTTGTGTGTGTGTGTGCACAGATTAGGTGGCGATGAGTGAAGTGAGTTAAAGTGCTCCTGTCAGCTATAAAGTGTGTGTTAGAGTTCATTTACTCCTGTGCCACCGCGGATTTAGATATTTCTAATAATGATGATTTAGAAGTTTCCAATAGTGTTTGTTACTTTCACCAGGGAGGTCATGTTTTTGCAGGTGTTGGTTTGTTTGTTTAAGTGTCTGATAGTGTGATTATAAATGTTCTGAACGAGTCCCGATGAAGTGTTTTGGAGTGATGGGGTACAGCTGAAGGAGCAATCCACGTTCCACTTGTGTTTTTTTGATTCTAATATTGGTCAAGCATTCTCCAATTCTTGGACAATGACATGCGACACTCCCATGAGCTTTACCACATATCAAAGTATGATATCTGGATATGAATAAGATTCTGGATCTGCTGATCCCGAATGTTTTCATTTATAACTCTCATGATAAACGTTTATTAGTGTGATAACAGCTAGTAATGCCACAGATCTGATCTGATCTGATCCAATTCAATCACATTTGACTTGCAAAAGTTTCAGAGCTTGACCCTGAAGAGAACCGATATTAGTGAAGTATTGTTTTTCTTGAGTAATAGAAGTAATAAAGCTATAAATGTGATTCCATATTGTATATCTAGGCAGGGGTGTCAAACTCATTTTCACCGAGGGCCATATCAGCATAATGGCTGCCCTCAAAGGGCCAGATGTAACTTGTAACTTATAAATGTAACTAAATGTAACTCAATGTAATGTAAAATAACGTAACTACTCCTTAATGTTAAATAACTCTGAATTTATGACTTATTCAAGTTACAAATATTACAGTTGTACAGAAATAGATATGTTTGCTTGTTGCTCTGCTATAATGTAAATCCTTTTAATATATGAGGTTATGAAACTCACATAACTCCATCAGTCAAAGATCAAACTATCCAAGCGAATAAAGAAAAATAACATCAAACACAAGTTAGGACATTAAAATAGTTCAAAACAATTTTATCAAAGTTACAATGGGATAAAAGATGTAGTTTTTTGTCAAAGCACACTTTTGACCTATTTATTTTTAGACTCTAACCTTTTATGCTCTTGCGGGCCACATTTCTTGAGTAATAGAACTAATAAAGAAATAAATGTGATTCCAAATTGTATGGCTAGGGCAGGGGTGTCAAATTCATTTTCACTGAGCGTGTACCCCAAGAAGATGGTATATGCTTAGATTAATATATCAAATAATGCAACGTAATTGGAAAATTTGGATTTTTGATTTAGATTGCTGCATAGTTCCGTTCTAGTTCCCCTTCACACTCACTTCTTGCAAATTAATCAAGGTAAGTCAACAGGCAACTTATTTGAAATGGCAGGTAACTGACCCGTTATTCAGGGAAATATCCACGCTGATGTGCATTCATTTTACCATGATTATCAAATGATTCTCATCAGTTCACCCAGGCTCTCCACATCACTTGCAATGCTGCTTCCTGAATAGATTTACATTATTTTGCCTTGAAATCATGCTCAACTTAAATATGCTATGTTTGCATCCTATGGGTGGGTGATGTCAAAATACAAATGAAATGTTTCTGGGTTTGACTGGAAGAAACCTTTTTTTTTTGTTTTCTTGGCACACTTCACATCTGAGTGTGATTGCTACAGTGTGAATGAGAATGAGAAAATGAGAATTCTGATGAATTTAGTGGACAGACATACGGTTGTTATCAGTCCTTTTGTCCCAGAAACAAAGCAGTGGCACTAAGGACATTTCTGAAGGCAAGGTAATGTTTTAAAGCTGAATATAACTTAAAAGTGCTCTGGTTTTTGTATTAAATAAATTCCTATGAGAAACTAGCCAAAATTCCACCCCCAGCACACGTCAGCATTATAAACAGGCAAGGAAAAAAACCACAGCTTTTACTGAAAGTGCATAAAAGTGCTGAAAACAGGATAGAATCAGTTATTAAACTGAAAGAAAAGGGTTGATTAGCTTTTATTATCATTTTATTATTTTATGCAAACAATCTCACACAACCATTGCTCAGAAATCAAATTAAAATCTTTCTTCAGAAATAATTTTGCATTAAAAATAGACAGCAGGCTAGATAGTGATGCTGCAAAAATGAAGTGGCTGAAGTCTGCGGAGGCTGCTGAACTATTGATAACTATTTGATCCATGGTGGTGTCTTATTGTGTTTACTGTGAGGTTAATTCAGGAACAGTACTCAGTGTTACACACTCGAGCTACGCTTCTCTGAAAAAATCTCCCAGGAGTCCCTGAAGGGGTCAACAGAGGCTGCTGCCCTCCTGCCTGAGCGCTCAGCTGGCTGCAGAAAGCTTTAGGTCGATGCACTGAGACATGGTGAGAAACTGTAAAAACAACTGAGTAATGTATATTTATGTGTGCGTTTGTGTGTGTGTGTGTGAGTGTGTGTGCGCGCGCGCGTGTGCAAGTGCTTGTGTTCATGTACCCCATGTTTCTGTATTCTAATATTCAGATTATCTAATATCAGGAGTTAAAGTGAAGTCTCTCTCTATTTCTCTGTCAAACACACTCACACATACACACACACACATGCATGCACACATGCACACTCTCTCTCTCTCTCTCTCTCTCTCTCTCTCTCTCTCTCTCTCTCTCTCTCTCTCTCTCTCTCTCTCTCTCTCTCTCTCTCTCTCTCTCTCTCTCTCTCTCTCTCTCTCTCTCTCTCAAGGTTTCCTGTGTGGGGGCATCCTTCAATTGGCTTAGGTTCAACAGTAAAACTCAGAGCGACAGAGGAGCTGATGGGGGAGTCAGCTATGCCCTGAGAGGTTAAAGTGAGATGTATTCCTTGTATACACAGCCGGTAAAATCAGTATTGAATACATCACCATTTTTCTCAGTGAATATATTTCTAAAGGCGCTACTGACATGAAATTTTCGCCCAATGTAGTTAACCACTTGTGCAACCCACACATGCAAAGAAATCAAACCTTTTGTATCCATAAATTTAAGATATGTGTCATAAAATTGAATGACATGGGGAAAAGTATTGAACATAAGAAAAGGAGATGCAAAAATGGCACAGACAGCTGAGATACCTGCTGAAATCTAATAATATATATACTGTATATAGAAAGCAATCCTGTTTCTTGCAGTGCGAATTAATGTCCTCTGGTTCAGTTACAGCTGATGGCCAATAAAAAGGTGTCTCATTACCAAGGCGTCACACAACAAACATCTCAGGCATCTCAGGAAACCGTCGACACACAAAACGCCATACTTGTTGAAGCATTTAATGTTAACTGCACAACATTTTGACAAGTCCGTGAGATACCAGGAGAATATAATCTGGTCAGATGAGACCAAATTTGAACCAGGTTTGAAGTCAGATGCCACTCACTACACTTCATCCCAAAAACACCACACCGACAGTGAAAGTTGGAGGTGTGAGCGTCACCATGTGGGATGTTTTTCAGCATACAGCACTGGCAAACTGAATGGAAAAATGTTCTTCATAAAAATCTGCTGCCATTTACGAAGATGATGAAGATGACATGAGGGTAGACAAGACAGTGATCCTAAACACAGATCCAAAGAACTCTCATTGGGTTTCAGAGAAAAAAAATAAATCTGCTAGAATGGCTCGGCCAATCACCTGACTTGAATCCAGCAGGAAATCTATGCAAAGATTTAAAGGTCGGAGTTCACAGAAGAACTCATGGAACCTTCAATATTTGAAGACTGTGTGGGCCAAAATCACACAGTAAAGCCTGCAGCCAGTTTCTTCATATGGAAACATCTTGAAGCTCTAAACACCAACTAAAGGTTTTGTAACAAATATTAAATACATTTAAGAAAGTGCGTTCATTGTGTTTCCCTGTGTCATCCCATTTCATTACACTTAACATACTTTATGGTCATCTAAGGTCGGGTTAAATGGGCTGTTACCAACATCTGGAGAAAATTTTATGTTAGTAGCACGTTTAGAAATGTTCACTCAGAAAAATGGTGATATTTTCTATACTTTTTTTTACCAACTGTATGTACTTGTTTTCATACAATTTAATGTTGATTGAAATGACAGAGAATTGATGTGCACGCAACTCAGGTCAGATAACACCTGTTATACTGGTCATGTGATATCTGGGAATGAATTAAAAAATTAAATTATATGGATAAGCAAAAAATAGTGTGAGTTTCCTAGAGCTAAAAGCATTTTCTTTGGATTAAACGCAAAAGATTTTGAGTACATTGTAGAGAAAGTCATCCAGTTGTCCTCAAAAACTGAAAGAAGAGCATAAACGAGAGATAATATTATGAGCTAACAAATAAAAAATATAGAAAAAAATGATATCCATGAACCTGCACGGTTAATGACGGAGACTTGATCCAGATGCCTCGTTATGTTTTCATCTCTCCCCTGTTGTTTTAATGATATTGTCAAAAACAAAGTTTGTTACCAGTGTTGAAGAAAGTGAAGAAGTGAAGGTGTCTGTGATCCACATTTCTACTCAGCTCTATCATAAAATTTGGCCTAAGAGCCACCCCAACACAAAATAACTAAACATGCAAAAAAACAAACAAATGAGCAAGAAAGTAAACCAAGAAACTATTCATCCATCCATCCTTCCAACCATCCAACCATCCAACCAACATCCAAGCACAGCCACGTTAGCTGTCTCCACTGTGTTAAAAATAAACTGAAACCCTGTTGGTAGAGAGTGAATACCTGATTTATTTAGATGCTACTTTCAACACTAAACAATTATTTCCAGTCGCTGCTGAATATAAATAATTCTACTACCTTAACTTTTTAACCATGGTCAGATCAGGAAGCAATTGACTTGACAAAGTAAAATTTTCTTTGTTTTTACAGGGTAACAAAGTGACATCATCAACGGTCATCCCTCACAATCACCCTATATATTTCTGGACATCCTCACACAGAGTCTCAACTTCCTGGCAGTGGGTGATATCATGTTCCAGTAGGAGATGATTTCACAGCTTCAGATTTAAGAAAATGATCTCATCCTCACATATTAAGTTGGGACAATGGAATATTGTTGATTCATGAAATAAAACAAAACAAGAGTTTGAAATGAAACACACACAAAAAAACAAGCACGAGCAGAAGAATTTGTTTGTTAGTTAGACTGATAAAATATGCGTAAATGATCATATATATTTAGTCTTTATTACAAGAAGAGGACCAACAGGTCAACATGATACATTTGGAGATTAAACTTTCTGATGTTATTTATCTGTTTTAGGTTGGTTAATTAAGTTTTACTGGTGGTAAGTTTGTGTGAACAGTAATGAAAGTCAGGCTCCATTTGAGCCTGCAGATGGACTTGAGCATTCTGTTACCAATCTGCTTGGGTGTTTCTACAATGGCCCCTTTGTGACAATTGAAAACTGTCTTCATATTAAATAACACAAAATAAGCTTTTTTTATGCCTTCCAAAACATCCATTACTTGAGTCCTTCGGTCATGCACTCCAGTCTTACATGTAGGTCAGGCTTTGTCAGGCAGATTTATGCAAGAAGTCAAACCAGATCATTACACTACATTAACAGGATTAAGCAACCAGTTCAAAACAAAAAAACTTGCAATAATTAGCTCTCTTGTCCCAAGTCAACCAAACCTACTCTGCCACAAATATAAGCCTAATATAAATCATTGTTGATGCTGTTTAATTTTTTGTGAGTGTGATGGCCAGCCACACATGGTAATATCCACACCTCACCACGAGTATGTTTTTATTTTGTATTCACAAGCCTCAATATTAAACATATCATTTTATATACTATTTCACTTTTCATATTTTTCAGTATTACACCTGGGCACTGACAGTTCAAATTATGTTTGTATTAACATCTGTTTCTTTTCTTTTGAGTTACCTGTAGTTGCATTTCCTGGTGCAGAAAAGGCGTGGCCGAGGGCTCAGATAGGCTGCTGCCAGCCTTATTGGACTGGACCACAGCATACTGTGTCATGGAGGGATCTGGGGATTTATATTGAGTTTTGGCCAGTTAAGTATATAGTGGCTGTTTTATTTCCCTCTCTGTGTTAATTTTTAGTTTGGCTTAACTAGTAATTAAGTTCATCTGTTTGATTGTTTAGGAGGTCAGTTTGTTCTGTTGTGTCCATTCATTCGCTTCGGTTCTGAGTTCTGTTGGAGTTTCGTTATATTCAGTTGACCTCTTTTACTGCTTCATTTGGTCAAACTCTTTTGTCAGATGTTTTTTTGGGGGGAAAATGAAAAGAAAAAGCCCGTTTTGGGACAAAAGATCTCCTGTGTCCTGCTGCCTTACTGCTTTGTCCCTGACAGTGAGATACGAATCCTCCTGAGATAAGTGGGCCCCAAATCTTAATTTATTTTCCCTTGTACTGTTAGGACTCTTGGCAGAGAAACATTCACTATAAGGAAACTTAAAAAGGTTTCCGTTGACAACTAAAAAGCGATTCCTTCAATTTGCATACGTATAATTCAATTAATCGATGGGAATTTTAGTATGATAACCATTGTGAATGTTAATATGACAGGAAAGTTGTGTGTTTTGGTCAGTGACCCAAACTTTGAATTTCAGTTTTGAGTGAAGTTTGGACACATCTGGTCAAAACTGAAACATTTCCATAGCTTTTCTGTGATTGCTTTGAGACAAAATAATGAATGTTCTCCAGATGATGAATCTTCCTCACGTGTGTGATTTGATTTATCAACACCATGTTGACCACATTTGTGTTACAAGTGAAATGCTGTACAATTAGAGTGATGCAATGTACCTGAAGGTCAGACATTTATTAAATGAAGCACCGCTGTTCTTAAGAAATCATTGGTGTTTAAAATTTTCAGGTTCAGGGTTTGGTGTAGTCATAAAGGCCGTAAAGTCTTATCTTAGGTTTTAGAATTCAACAGTAATTTAATGGCACAATTGTAAAAAAAGAATATATATATGCAGTATATTTAGCAGTTATAGAAAAAAAATTGGATATGACAGTTCAATTGGAATACATGTGTTGTTCAGTTCTATTTTAAATTAAATTTTTATAATTCAATTTTTATAAGTATGACCTGTTTCTATTTGCTTCTAAACACTCATATGGTACTAACCACAGTGTGACAGGCCTTCGCTGCCATAAATCAGAAGCATTATCGCTGTATTGTCACATTCTGTTGAGGGCCCGGGGGAATGACACCGTCCTCTGTAAGGGAGGAGATATGGCGGGGGGGGTTAACAGAGGATGAGGAGGAAGTATAGAGGAAGATTGGGAAAGGAAAAAAGAGGCAGATGTGAATATATTTATGGGAAATGGATTACTAGAGGCAGCAGGGGAAGGGAAAGATAATTGTTTAGAGTATTCGTTCCAAGTCCCAGCTCAATTTGAAACCCTCTATTTAAGTGAGTGGGTAAGAGTGTGTGAGTGTTTTTCAGTATGTTGAGGATGTGTGTTACAAGTGGCTTTGGAGTGGTGGAAATGAGGGGTGTCATCCATTGTACTTACCTCTAGCACCCCTCATTCAGATTAGAGGCCAAACCCCCTCTCTCTCTCTCCCTCTCTTTCACACGCACACACACACACACACACACACACACATACACACACACACACACACACACACACACACACACACACACACACACACACACACGGTAAAATTTTATTATTCGTCAGCTCTCGATCTTTGAAGTGCACATCAACATCACCTTCATACGGAGAGCAGACTCACCTTTATACACACAATCATCATGTCATCTTTACTCGTCCTTCTGCTCTGGCTCATATTTTTCCTCCTTTTTATCTTTTTTCTTTTCTTGTTAACTTAATGCTTCCTTCTTCTTGTTTTCTCTTTGTCTTTAGAAGAATATTTGCTGGCACAAAATACAGAAGTTTTAATTCTGGGCTTGCTCTGCTAAGATTTTACAAAATCCAAACGTGTTGACTGTTTGGTGTGAGCAAAGGAGGAAATCCAGTGGTGTCATTTGGGGTGAATGGATCTGGTAAAAGACGGTAAAAGATGTTCGACTTTATTATGATTCAGGTTGATTTCACATGCTCGTTTTTACTATGGTGTTCTTTCAAACCTATAGAAACCTCACCAAATATCAAAGTGTAACAAAGTTCACCACTGGTTTGTGGTGGGAAAAATAATAGGAAAAAAAATTGTGTGACTAAAATATGTCTTATATTTTCATGAAAGCCAAATGGAAACACATCTAAAGCACTATTAGCTTTATTTTTTTCTTTCTGTCTTAGCGATTGAATTTAGTACATTTTTCTTGCCTCAAAGTTTCTTCTATGCCTATTTATGATTTTCTATTTATATATTCTTGATGGGTTATTTATTAATCCTTCTATTTGGTGTTGTACTACTTTCCATGTGCTGGTGGATTCTGTGTGCTTTTTCTGCGTTTTGTGTACTTACTGTGCTGTGTGCGACGGAGAAATTAATTTCCCTGACGGAACCTCCTTCAGGGATAAATAAAGTTATACTCTTCGACATATTTCTAAATTTGAGTATCCATGGTGATCAGTACTTTAATGCATGAATAAACAAATGCATTTCAAGGAACGTAAGTATTTACAGTATGTACAGTACATGTGTGACTCCACCTTTTACTTTTGTTGAAGATTTGTGGGAAATCAGACATGAGTTGAAGTGTCATCTGAAGGCGGACTGCTCTGGCACACATTCTTACATTCTATATTTATGTAATAAAATAAACAGACACATTCATGGTTTGGATCCTGAGAGCAGAGCCTCAGAAGAAGAATGTCTGCAGGTACAAACTGTGCAAATAAAGGTTTGAATCCAACTGAGGAAGAACGCTGTGTGTGTTTGTATGTGTGTTACTATGTGCAAGTGCTTATGTGTGTGTGTGGTTCCTCCAGATGGGGTTAAGTGCACTGGGAGTGTGATGTGGTGATGGAGGGAGGATGAGAGGGATAAAAGAAGAGAAAAAAAAGCAAAAGGGAAGAGATCCATTAGCTAATGGATACCTTCAGTCCTGTTTCGTCAGACTTCGTATTATCTCACACACACACACGCACATGCACACACATACACACAAACACACACGCACACACACACGCACACACACACACACACACACACACACACACACACACACACACACACACACACACACAAAGAGGCAACAATTTTTTTTAAGAAATGTGAAATGTGCATTCCTAAAGTCATCAACAAGAGGCCATAAATAATCCCAAATTCAACTGAAATAAACTCTGAAATAAAAATCTGGATGTGTGTCTGCACACACGGGTGTGTGTGTGCGTGTGTGTGCATGTGCACGCGTATGTATTGCTGTGTGCTATGAGAAAGAAAGTAATTGGTGTCAATAAGACATCTGTGGACTCCTCTCTGATTAAGCCTTCAGGCTAGGAATAGAAGAATAACACCTTCTCTCTCTCTCTCTCACACACACACACACACACACACACACACACACACACACACACACACACACACACACACACACACACATACATTGCCTGTAGTTCTGCTGATAGCTGACTCCAGGCAGGGCCCATCTGTCTCATTACAGAAACGGGTCTCACAGGAGAATTTGTATTGTTTATAATCTCTCTCACCACCACCCCCACCCATCACACACACACACACACACACACACACACACACACACACACACACACACACACACACACACACACACACACACACACACACACACATACTGGTTATGACCACATAGTTGGCTTCTCTTTGCATTTTTCTTGATATCAGACCTGCTAAACACAGATTGCGATGGATTTGACAGCAGAATGGATGTGAAGGTTTGAGAAAATAAATAAATAAATAAAGAACGACCGTTCTGGTTCTGTGTTGACACTGGACAGACTTCAACATCTGAAGACTGAAGATGTGGCAATAATGCAGTATTTCCTTATTAGATAATGGTCAACACCTGTGTGGGGTTGATGATGATGATGATGATGATGATGATGATGGTGCACTGGACAGTGCAGAGTTTTTGTAAATCAAGTGTTTCTCTAAAACCTCATGTTGGCTGTTTCTTCTATTTGTCTGGACACAGATATCATTACAGTGGTGTCGGTGAGCGCTCCGGTCTAATCGTATAACTGTCAGCAGGTGAATCCGGTTCTGATCTGCAGCAACTATTTTGATTAAAATAAATCATAATGATCATAAATCAAATGCTGAATGCCTTCTGTGTATTCAGTCATTGCAGTCATTGTTGTTGGCGAGATCATAAGATATCCATGTGCAAACCTCTCACATCCAGGTTTGAGTCTGTCAACCAATCAGAGGCTGTGTTTCTGACTGAGAGCCTAAACAGTCATTCATTCATTAATTTTTTACATTCGCTTCATCCACTGTTTGCGGAGCTGGAGCCTATCCCAGATGACTGCAGACGCTAGGCAGGGGACACTTCCAGCGCAACGCCAGTGCATCGGGAAGCCACATATATACACAGGCACACACACTCACACCTGAAGCGCATGTTTCTGGAGGTGGGAGGAAACCGTTGAACCCGGAGGAACCCACGCAAACACGGAAAGAACATGCAAACCCTGCATTGAGTGGGATTCGAACCGGGAACCGGCTTGCTGTGCGGCAACAGCGCTACCCACTGCGCCACCGTGCCGTCCAAGAGTGCATGCTTTTATAATGAATTTGAGCTATTGTGCATTGATTTTGGCTAGTTGGAATTTTTGGGAGTGAAATTATGTAAAAGTAATCACTAACAAAGTTCAGTTCATAGACAATATGAGATGTTCTTGATGCACGATTTCTTGTCCATCAACAACATTTTGCCTCAGTCTGGCTCTGATTGGCCAGTAGTTGTTGCCAATATTGGTCTAATTTGCTGCACTTGATCTACCTGTGATTATTTTAACAAACCATCTCACCAAAGTAGTGGCAAAATAAGGCTTTTGTCTTTATTGAGACGCTGATGTTTGTGATTCAGAATTTTTAGCTCTGACTAAGCCCCTTATCATATGTGATCCCTGAACAGATTCAGGGCTGATTGTTTTCCCTGCAGCCTCTGTCGCTGACTCACCTCTGGAGATGCCATGGCAGTATCTGCTTCTCTGAAGAATGCCACAACCCCCCCACTCCTGGTGCATCTGAGTCAATACAGGGTCAAGTTCATACTGGAATCTAACACCCGCCATAGACTTCTATAGAGGTCTTTTAGTCCTATAGAGAACAACGGGGCCAATGGTTGAAGGACCGATTAGATCTGGTGAGTCAGTGACCCCCTACAGGTCACTGCCTCCATCTGCCATCACTGGTCTGGATATGGCGACAGAGAGATGGAGAAAATAACATTTTGTTTCTTTGATTCTTCTGCTTTGTTGTCACAGAAGCCCCTTCATTCACTGTTTGATGTCCTCAATATACTCCAGCTCTCTTTTCTATGGGTATGAGAGGCCAGCAACTGAATTCTCATCTCATTGTTTGAATTCTCTGAATTCTTTGTGATTCAGATCCGCTCTGAAATATCCTTATTTTAACTTAACTGTCAGGTCCACGTGATTCTAATGAAAACTAGACCAGTAGTTTTTGAATTATTCAATGTAAGTTTATTTACATAGTACCAAATCACAACATGAGTTATATCAAGTCACTTTAAGGCAGGAGCTAATCTGGACCAGATTTTTATTCCACAGAGATCGAACATCCCAGCCTGAACAAATACTTTGCAACAATAGCGACGAAAACCTTTCTTTGAAAGGGAAGAATCCTCAAGCTGAGTCAGTGCTGAAGGTAGATTAAAAAAAAACCAGGACTGCTTAGATAGTCTTCTTTTTCTTCTTGTTCTTCTCCTTTTGGCTTTTCCCTTCAGGGGTCGCCAAAGTGGATCAATTGCCTCCATCTAACCCTGTCCTTTGCATCCTCTTCTCTCACACCAACTACCTTCATGTCCTCTTTCACTACATCCATAAACCTCCTCTTTCAGGGCTCGAAATTGCGACCTATTAAATATATTTGGGAGCACCGATGCGACTAGGGAAAAAAATCTGGTGCGCCTTATTTTCCTCTTCTATCTCACTCTTTCTCTCTCTCCATAGAGCAGGGGTCACCAAATGGCGGACCGCGGTCCAGATCCGGACCGCATGATGGTTCTGTCTGGACCTTCTAAGCCTGTATTGACAGGCTGAATGCACTGATGCATCTAGATTTCATTAATTACACTCCCACTTGTGGGTGGCACGGTCGCACAGTGGGTAGTGCTGTTGCCTCACAGCAAGAAGGTTTGATTTCTTTCTGTGTGGAGTTTGTATGTTTTCCCCTTGTCTGCATGGGTTCTCTCTGGGTTCTCTGACTTCCTACCTCTTAAAAGTCACCCCTAAAAAGATGCAACTTAGATAAATTGGTCACACCAAACTGTCGGTGTGAGTATGAGCGCCTGTGTTTGTTTGTCTTTCTTGTGGCCCTGCAATGAGCTGGCGTCTCACTCAGGGTGTACCTTTGACCTGCAGAGCAGATAAGTGGCTGTGAAAGAGACAATTGCGATCATCTTGGCAACAAGGAAATGAATGGAGGAACATTCTCTCTTCTATGTTTACTTCATGTTTCGCTACAGTTCAGCAAGGATGAGAGCCAAAAAGAGACACGTTTTCACAGAGAAGAATGAACTTTAATTAAATATAGTGAGAGTCAAAAAGTTATTTTACACTTCAAAATTCAAAACAATAATTAAAAAGAAATCATAATTGGCATCTTTACAGTAGTAATCTTTCCCTTCCACTCTGACTCTGGTGACAATGAACGAGTGATGACCACCACTGTAAGCCTGAAGGCAGACAAGCCAGAATAAATGTTTTAACTGCTGTTGGACAGGTGCTTTGGATCATAATTGAATCTTTATTTGCTCTGTCCTGTACATGTATTTATATATGTATGCTAAAAGAAAAAACATCCCTTAGCATCAAAACATCACATTTTTATTTCAGAGAAAAAAATAATCATACACTCAGACACATTTGCAGGCACACTCACATTGACACAAACAGAAAAGTGGTCTCCAGACCCATTTTAAGACAAAATAAATAGGTGGCTCAATTTTAACAAGGAAATGTAAGAGATCGGGAAAAGAAAAAGATGTAGCAAACAGATGTAGCAAAACGACAGAGTGAGAGAAAGAGAGAGAGAGAGAGAGAGAGAGTTCTTTTCCTTCTCAGCCTTCATTGACAAAATTCATCACACATAAGACAAACAAAGGTACTCATAATGGGTTCTACACCAAGGTTATGCAAGAAAATTATTCAATACAAATGACATCATGACAAAATGACCTGCCCCACCAACTTTTTTTTACTTAGAAATGATAAAAAGTACAACATGGCTTATTTTAGTTTTACTGAAATTATAGTGGAAGTTTGGCTTTTAATGAACTATATTACAAAAACAAAACCAATGCCTTCATAACACAAATCAATCATGAGTGACAAAATAAATGGGGCTGACGTCCAATTTCATTCTCAATAATTACAGCTTTTGTTAACGAATTTAGCGATGCCGTGACAAAGCCATATCTACAGGAGTAGATGCAAATGGCCACAACCTGAACAACCCGTCATTCCCTCCCATACAGAGGTTGCAATAATAAATATTAAAAAGCTGAAAATCCTCTCTTGACTTGAAATGGGTTTGTCAGTCAGGCTTTGGTGATTGTAGAAATGTGATGATGCAAATGAGGCAGATTCTATAGAAGAAGACGCTCTCTCTTTATAGATACACAAGGCTCATTTTAAGGTGTAAAATATTTCATTCATTCATTTATGTTCTACCGCTTCATCCGCTGTGGTGGGTCGCAGGGAGCTGGAGCCTATCCCTGCTGACTGAGGGTGTGAGGCGGGGAAACTCTGGGCGCGATGCCAGTGCAGGTTTAAAAGATTTGGATATATGATAAATTTCTGCCCTGAATTCTATTAAATCCAACAATTAAATTACGAGCCTTCTGTACGCCTCGCTGTGACTGCTGTCCACTGGAATTACAACCAACAATTTGCTGTGCCAGCCAATTATTTTGGAACCTATATTTACTTTCAAATATTTGCAGAGACTCATTGACCTGAATGACAAACATTCATTCATCAGTTTTTTATTCATTGCTTATCCTAACAAATATCATAAAACATGTGGCATTAGACTATTGAGGCATTCATATCTCAAATGAGGGATTTGGCAAAATGAAAATCATCGCAAATGAATTAGGACTGTTGAGCCACACACTGTGCATTCAGACTGCCGGCATGAGAGCAGTGGCAAAAGAACAATCAGATGCTTTTCTCACTTGCCCAGTTTTTAAGACATGTTGTTGGCAAAAAATAGGTTTTTGTTTTGTTTTGTGATTTGTACAAAGCATTTCAAATAACTTACCCCTTTAAAGTTGACAATGGGAGTCCAACACAACGAGATGTAAATTTTTAACATTTTTTGCGCTGTTAAAACTTCATTCAAAGACAAATGTAAAAAATGGGCCTCAGTAGCAAATATTTGTCACAAAATAAGACTTTCCTCGCAGTGCAGCTTTTAAGACACATCAATAAATGATCCAATCAACTCACTTTGTCAATAACACCAGTTGAGTGGGTAACAAAAGCAATGCAATCTGATTGGCTGGCTAATCTTAACTATATAAACAACACAGCAAACTGAAAGAAAAACAGAAGAGAAAGAAGCACTTATAGTTTAAGACAAAGTTTTCAAAAGGCAACTCTCACAAAACAAAAATGGCAGCAGTCTTTAAGACAAGTTCCCCTCTTGCAGAGGTGACTGTGGCAACGTCTGACTTTAGAACAGATCAGGTGGAACCCAGGCTGATGGGTAGAGCGGATGGTCATCAAATCGGATCCCTAACAGTGAAGCTGCTGTTGGCACATGGAAACTACACACTCCTCTGTGAAGAAGCTGCTTTTAGTCATGTAAAGCCATTTTATCGTCAATTCATTGAATCTATGTCGAATTAGTGCTGTGACAAATCTAAATTCATTTTAGTCTCACAATAGTGGTGTGGTCTGAATATTTCCTTCTCTGCACCCACCGTGGGCGGGCAGAGTGGAGCATGTAGTGTCTTAGAACAGCAGTGCAGTTGTGTTAAATGAGCTGAATGTAAACTTTGGGATTTCTTGAATGGTTGAAGCTGCAGGATCATTCACAGGCGGGGCGCATCTGTATCTGATTGATCAAATGCAGAGGAAGACGAGTGTTTGTGCTGGTGTGGACTTGGCACAGAGAAGTGGAAGTGTGTGTGTAACTGGATTGGCTTGTCTGTGTTGGCTGGAGTGAACCCGACAGGATTTCATCAGCCTCTTCGTCAGCATCACTTTCACTCATCATCATCATCACCAATCAGATATTCTTCACATTATATTCCTTCATTAATTGCCAGACTTCATTAATAGACAATCCCTTCATGCGAGATGTAGTAATGGTAATCGCGCATTAACTTTTGCATCAAAAGAAAAAAAAACAAATCAACAATCACTCATCAAAAAAGTGGATTCTCTCCAAAATAAATACACTTCTTGTGTCCATGGAGAGTCGTAAGTAGGCTTGGCCGTTCTCCTATAAAAGCATCAAGGTGTACAAACTCTAAACAACTTATTTCCTTGCAAACAGTTTTTTTTTTTTGTTGTTTTATTGTCTCATTTCTTGCAGTTGTTTTTGTGTTAGAAAGGGCCTGAGTTGGGTTTGTTCCTTCAGATCGGGACAGCTGCTTCCATCCCCGACCGGAGTCTGACTCGCACCAAAATCCTTTGCCCGAATCAGGGTGAGTGTGCTTAACTCATCGCACACACACACACACACACACACACACACACACACACACACACACACACACACACACACACACACACACACACACACACACACACACACACACACGCACACAAACATACAGTCATGCACTCACACCTTTACATGGGTGGGACGATCATTCCTGGGATTGCTGTTGGGTGGAAAAAAGAAAGAAAGATGAAAAAAAGATGGAAAAAAATGTAAAACATAGCCAAATATTTTCAACACCATAAAAATTCCCTTGTAACTACATCAATATGTTTTCCCATCTGTGCAGCTGTGTGACTGCAGTGACATTTAAAACATCAATAGACAAATAAATCAGAGAGCGGGGATGAATCCTCTGAGTTGGCTCCTTGCGTCGCTGCCAGCGCACAAAGACACACATTAAATTGTGTTAAGGACCAGTTGGCGCACCGGACAGAGTGTATTATGTTGTGTGTTGGGTTTAATCCCAAAGGGTGGATGTCAACATATGAAAGGAAGAGCCCAGCCCAGGGTGACTGACACACACACACACACACACACACACACACACACACACACACACACACACACACACAGGCTGCAGACATGATTCAATACTTTATTTCCGAACTTAAGTTTCATTTTTAATAAAAGAATCATAAAACTTTACAAAATATCTTGTTTCAGTTAAGCCTGAATTCATTCCACTTTTGTCTCAGGTACACACACGCACGTGCGTGCACACACACACACACACACACACACACACACACACACACAAGCACCATGGGGCAGGTATGCTGCCTGTAGAAAAAATCAAGAGAGTGGAACAGCTGTCATTGTTGATCACTCCCTTGAAAACTGCCAGTGTGTGATCACCGGGTGTGTGTGTCACAGAGAAGTGTGTATGTACAGCTCTAAATGGGGTGTGTTTATTTCAGCTGTGCTTTGAGATTGAGCTTTGAGTTCCCACACCCCCTCAAATGCTCTCTATACACACACACACACACACATACACACACACGCAACTAAACAAAGCCAGCAATGCTGAGAGATAAAATCTCTCTGCCAAATAAATTTGGTACATATCTGACATCCTCTCGTTTTTCTCAGCCAATAGAGTGACAAGGAGGAGTTACTAGGCAACAGGCTGGATCTCTGTGGTGGGATGTGACGCTGATGGAAAAGTTAAGCTGATGGGGTGGTGATGATGAGACACAAAAGAGGTGGAGTGAAATACAGGAAGTGAGGAGAAGGTCAAGAGAGTGAGCGATAGTGCATCCAGAAGTACAAGAGGTGAAATGTTAAAGAAATTGTTTCAACAAAGTTACAAATGCAAATAGTTGGGAGAGTTGAAGGTACAGATAGCCAACATACTTCAGGTGAAGGCCAGGCCTTGTAGAGAGCTGGCTGCTGAGTACTTGCTAGAGTCCACAAACGTTTGATCTGAGGCAGGAGAGAGAGAGGAGAAGGAGAGAAGGAGAAAAGACAAAGAACGGGTGAGAACAGTCAGGAATAAAAAAGGAAGGGTTACAAGTCAAGAGAAGGAAAAAAAGAGAGAATGAAAAATATACCTAAATGATACATATCATCTGATGCATCATATTTATGCATCAGTTTCTCTCACAGCCCTGTCAGTGTTTCTGTTTTAAACATGCAGGATTTCATGTCAGTCCAGATCAGAACGTCGGGTTTAGAGCTGATTACGAGGTTAAGGCTTCACATATGTGGATCATTTGTGAACAGAAGTCAACAGGGGCATATAGCAGCCAGGTTTTTATAGCTGTCACTAATCCAGGTCTGATTCACTCACGTTGAATTATTTATGCTGGATGCCTATGCATGCAAACCTGCTCACAAATGACAATACTTAACATTTAGCAGGTGCAATGTTTAGCATTGTAACTTTTCCACATACGTGTGCTGTCCTTGCTTGATTTGGTTTTGACTTGGCTGTTGATTTGTTGGCGTGTTTTTTTCCTTTTTGGAACAAGGCCAAGCGGTTCCCAGCATTACGAAATGATCATTGGGAGCAATCAGTCAATCAATCAAACAGCGTCCATTGCCCTATGAATGATTTGAAATAAAAGTCCTCGAAATTTACTTATTTGAAGGTTTTTTAATGTGAGGCATATAAATCAGAAAATGTGACCTTTGTAAATAATAACCCTTTAGAGCCAGTGCTCGGTTTGGTCATTCTAGGCTCCTGTAAAAACTGCGCTGCCACATTGCCCACATACTCCTAAGTGAAGATTCAAAACAAGTCCTAATTTTTAGTGATAGCAGAAAAATGAAAGCGTGATCGTTAATATGATCACCCTAAATCACAGATTTGGGACCACTTAAAAAACTTCCATATATAATACGCGCTTAAAATTCCATGCAGCCACTACTTGATGCTGGACTTTATGAATAGTAGGAGACCCAAATGTATCAGGAACTGGAGTAGCAGAATAGTTTGAAAAAAAAAACAAAACACCAGAAAAGTCTCACGGTGGGGAAGTCCTCCCTCCCAGGATTCTCTGACTGACTTGCTGCTTTCATGGTAAATTACCTTGGAGCCCGTTGGCGCTGGTGCAGGAAGGCGGAGGTGAGGAGGACGGCCTGACCACTGGTGCAAAGGCAGACTTCTGCTTCACGGCTGCCGACACCATGTTGGCTGGAGAGAATGAGAAGACACCAGAAGAGGAGGAGCAGTTGGAGGGGAGAGAGGTGGAGGAGGCCATAGTGGGACTGGATGGGACAACTGTGGTGATGGGAGATCAATGAAGGGGAGGGGGTCGGGCGAGGAAGGGGTTGACAATATAGGAAAGAAACGTTATATCAATGGTCTGTAAACACACTGACAACATATTTGTGTGTTCCGTGGTGAATGTAGTTGTCATTGGTTGGAATCGCTAAGTCTTTGCTAAGAGAGAGGAGGTTTCTACAGTAGTGTATTGATGGCTGTTGCTTAGGAATGATAATAAAAAAGAATCAGCATATATCAATACAGTAATGCATATAAGTGTCTGCATAATTATGTCAATGAAATATGGCATAAAATGTACTTAAATGTCCTACACCTGCAGTGAATCTGCTGCTTATGTGAACTGGCAGTTTAGTTCATGTGTATTATGTTAGATGCAGAGTCTTTAAAGCAGCTGAAATGTGTGTTCAGATCTATAGAGTGAATTCATGCTCTACACTCACTAGCATAAGGCGAGTTGGCCGCAGAGCCGTTGAGGAAGGTAGGCGAGCCACCCAGGTTGGTCATGCCGGTGTTGTTAGCATAGCCGTTCATGGTGCTGGTAACTGAGGTGTAACTTGTCTGTTGAGGTGTGGAGCTGGGCACATAGCCATGAGGCGACACGCTGCTGCTGCTGCGCACAAAACCTGTATGAAGTGTTAGGAGAGAGGAAGTAGAGTGTGTAGTAACGTCATCACAGGGTAGACAAATCTAGAAGTGCCACACACATTATTAAAGATGGAAATGTATATGAAACGATGTGGGAACAGGAAGCAAGAAAAGCAAAGAATTGCACCTCATGAGTTCGTCACTTCATGTTTACAGACTAAATTTCTTTCACAAGAATATGTATTTTATCTCACGATGGGACAACGATTTCCCTGCAAACGAGTCAAAGTGAGGTCGGAGTCAAATTCTGCAATTAAATGCATCTACACAACACTCATAAGTGGCACCTTGATTGGCCTGGGTGGGTTCGGACACGTTGACAGACAGCTGACCAGTGAAGGAGTTGACCCCCATCATGCCGCCGTGGGTGGAGCCGGACAGCTGGGTGTGTCCTCGTGGAACACTGTAGAGAGCTTCTGCGATGTCGGCCGCACGCTTCAGGATGATCTCCTGCGGGGCCAGAGGGTAAATACCACAAAAACAATGATTAAAACAACACTTTGGTGTGTTTCTTTGCAGATGTACATGAGTATAATCATTACCTGGTTGTTGTGGGGCAAACCATAGAGGGCTTCCACTAGGTCGGCAGCTCGCTTCAAAATAACCTCCTTAGAGATGGAGAGTAGGGAAAAGGAATCAGCATCAGTTTGTAAACAGTAAACATACATGGAATTTATCAGATCAGAAAAAAAAATCAAGGTTTTAGATATATGTTAGGATGTAAAGACAAACTCAAAATATGAACAAAGAATCACAGTAAAGATCTGCAGACGTGACTCATGTTTAATATCCGTCTGCTCCCCGTTCCCTCCTCCCAACACTCCAGCAATCCACATCCATTTCACCGTCTGCTCATTACAAACAAATTGCTCTTTGCTGCTTTTAAAGGCAGATTATCTGTTGTCAAGTCAAGTGCTTTTAAGGATCACTTTTTCCCATGAGTCTAAATGACACGCTAAGTGGCCGGGGTTTAAAATATACTTTAAAGTAAATCTAAAGTTGTTGCAGCGGATCTGAAGCACCGGAGGACATTTCTGCTGCATGCTGTTAGTCAGATTAGACCACAGTGATCCTTTGTCAGAAGTTCTAGTAGGACAGGCTCGACCAGGGAAGTCTCTCTCTTATTGATAAAAATTCTCCAAGCTGTGTTTTCAGAATTGTCACATTTCTAATCATTGGAAGGTTTGACTGTTTTCTCCAACACTCTGTACTGTGAATTGTCTTTCTAATTTCCCCTCCCGCCAGTAAACCCTCTGCCATTCTCTTTTTCTCATTCTCAGTTATTATTCGCTTCTCTTCCTCACCCTTCTCTTCTGGTGTCTCCCTTTTTCACTCTCAGCTCCCTCCCCGGGGTCTAAGGTGTCTTGTTTAACAGTTAATGTGTTGTCGTTTCCACAGTGTGAGGCCGCGCAATGACAGAGAAAATTACTCTGTGCTTCACAATGTTAACCTGCGCCGTGACACACACACACGCATGCACGCACGCACGCACACACACACATGCACACGCACACACACACACTTATGGCTTGCTGGCTTGCATGTGTGTTCTCCGGTGAGTTTGTGCCTGGTGGGAAATATTGCCTCTCCATCAGTGTGTGTGTGTGTGTGTGTGTGTGTGTGTGTGTGTGTGTGTGTGTGTGTGTGTGTGTGTGTGTGTGTGTGTGTCAGGATATGAGAAGTCACAGAGCCAGTCAGCAGTTTCTGTGTGCCTGTTCATGGTGCTAAATTCAATCTTTTGCACGTTATTATAGCCAGACTGACTTTCTCTTAACCTCTCATTATTAAACTGGTGAGTTGAAAACACACACACACACACACACACACACACACACACGCACGCACACACACACACACACACACACACACACACACAGAAACCAGATCCTGAGTGTTGAAGTGGTTCCAGTAAGGCGGTAGCTGATAAG
>CM023617.1:15117254-15157254 GCA_013358685.1 Antennarius maculatus | reverse complement strand
TTTCGGCTTTTCCCTTCAGGGGTCGCCACAGCGAATCAATTGCCTCCATCTAACCCTGTCCTTTGCATCCTCTTCTCTCACACCAACTACCTTCATGTCCTCTTTCACTACATCCATAAACCTCCTCTTTGGTCTTCCTCTAGGCCTCCTGCCTGGCAGTTCAAAACTCAGCATCCTTCTACCAATATATTCACTATCTCTCCTCTGGACATGTCCAAACCATCTCAGTCTGGCCTCTCTGACTTTGTCTTCTGTGAGACACAAAAGTGCTTTAAAGTCTATAAGAGTGTGGAAAAAGGTAATACAGATAGAAGGTGGTTTAATATTAGTGTGGGGAGGGTTCATAAATGTTTAAATGACCATAAATAATAAAATAAATAGTTTGTTGATATGTTGCGGAATTTTGCTTTTGCGGGTGGGTCCTGGAACGCATTAACCACAAGAAATGAAGGATTACAGTACTGTTATCAAGTAGAAGCAATTTAGACAGATTACTCTTGAAGAAATCTAATTACAATACTGACATGTGTTCTGTCACTGCAGTGACAATGTACATTACATGCAATGGCTACCACCTGCAGAAAGCAGTGTGTTAGCCTGTCGGTGGTGATAGTGTAGGGCTACAGTATTTGATAAAGTCACACCAGAACCGACCCAGGATCAGCTCGAACAGAAACGGGCAGCCAATCAACAGCAGCTGTTATAAAGGTCATGACTCTCACCCACCCAGATACCCAAGTTACATTGGGTCAACTTGGAACAGCTTATACACACACACACACACACACACACACACACACACACACACACACACACACACACACACACATAGGCATGTGCACTTTGAAATGTCTCCCTGCACGTACTTTAAAGGATGACAGGATTTGCCATCAAAGACAAGCTCATCGTTTGGTGCTAATTGTTTACATCTGTCGTTTATTGAGCTCTTTGTTCAATCTCTGGCTGATAAACAATAATCAGATATTACATTCTAATCTGGAGAAGATGCAAACAGTCACCCTGTAAATGGGGTTAAGCAGCTCACATACACGGAGTTCACTAAGAGGTAAAAACAACCCACAAGAGACTGGAAAGCAGATATTCTGCAGGGAAATAAAAATAAAGGCACTGAAAACAAACAAATAAAACATAAAAGTATTTTATCGTCAGTGATTTGAATTGTGCATGCTCCCTTGTGTGCCTCTTTGATAGAACAACCATTCATTGTAGCTTTGAGGAGTTGCAGATTTGATCCCTGTACGAGTTACAGCATCAATAACAAAAAGGGAGAGCCTTGCTCATCTGAGGCTCATTGTCCACTGAAGAATTCCATTAAAGTTTAAGAGGTGAATGTTTCTGTACCTTTGGCAGCCTCTCGGGGTCCCCAGGGTGCCGAGGGATGACCTTCTGAAGCCTCTGGAAGCCGTAGTCGATGGTTGGCTCGTTCAGTGCTGCAGGAGACCAAAACAAAGACAGGAGCAATTCCCAAAATTAGAAAGTGTTTAATTATTTACTTTCCAGCTACAGGAGGGTGCTTACAAATCCTAAGGAACAGACACCTTAACTGTCAGGTCTGGAAAACTTCAGCCATTAATGAAAAGTTGATAAAGTCTTTGGACATATTTGAACATTCTCACCTTTCTGTCATGATAACATAACTCTGTTACTATCAATCACAGTCAAGTAATAAAGGAGTAACATTTATTTTAATATGATATAATACAATATAACATATTACAATACAGTATTCACTCGTTCCTTGCGGTTAATGCGTTTCAGAAACCACACGCGAATCACGAATTCCGCGATATAGCGACAAACTACCTTATTATTTATGGTAATTTAGATGTTTATGACCCTCCCCATACTGATATTAAACCACCTTCTATCTGTATTACCTCTTCCCACACCCTTATTGACTATTTAAAGCGCTTTTGTGTTTCATGGAAGTCTGAGACTCATGGATCATAGTGCACTTCCTGATGCCATCAGCCAATAGAATGCACATACGGTATCATGTGACTGCCTACCAAAAATCTGCGATGAGGTGAAGTCGCGAGCTTTGATTTGAGAATGCGCGAGGGCACACTGTAGTTAACTTGTTCCATTCGGAGCTACATTAGGATTAATCTAGATACACATTTATGCTCACGCTCAATACAATTAAAGTCCTACATCCTGTTTCTGTCTGTTTCTCTGTCTACACCATCGCCACAAAGAATCTATTTGTCACGTCAGCTGCTACATGTTTCGGTTTTTCTCATCCACTGAAGGCTTAATTTGTCTTTCAGGCTTTTGGCAGGTTTTTCTACTACTAAAACTACTTAAAAATGGAATCAAAACCTTTATAGTAAAGGCAGTAAAAGTTAACCTTAAGTGATTACTGAACCTCTTGTTTGGCTAAGTGACAGTCAGATGGTGGAGGAGCCATCTCACCAGTGGCATCAATGGAGAAGACTGTAAAGCCAGTTTGACAGGAAGCAGCATGGATGGATCTCGTGGGCTAACCAGTGGTGTCAAAAGCATATGTACGATAAAAATACAAGATAAAATTTTGAGTGTTTCCCTTAATGTTGTTGTGATGTTGTACAGAATTTATTCAATAAATATGTCAATCAGCTCTGACTAAAACCATCTGTGTGTTTCAGTATCTGTAGTTAACATGTGGCCTCCCCTCATTACTGAACCTCCTATGCTACAGTTACTGCACGTGCATGTGTGTAACGTGTGTGTGTGTGTGTATGTGTTTGAGTGTGTGTGTGTTTGAGTGTGTGTGCGCAATGTTCAAATTTGCAGCTGCAGTGATATTTTTCGGTACTTTCCACAGCCCACACTGATAAATTACTTGCAGCTGAATGTGTCACATCTATATGATGTTCAGAGAGAGAGAGAGAGAGAGCATGTGCATTACATGTATATGTTTTATTATACCATCATGCTCATGTTTCTGGTTTCCGTTATATGTCATAAAACACCAGTAAATTTTGTTAGTAACATTAAATCATAAATTATGAGCTGTAAAAATAGCAGATATTTTAAATAGTCCTGAACAATATTAAATTCCAAATTGCCCGTAGTGTGTGAGTGTGAGTATGAGTGTGAGCTTGCGTGGTTATCTGTCTCTGTGTGGCTACGCGGCGCACTGGCGTCTCGCCCGGAGTTTCCCCCGCCTCACACCCGAACACAGCTGGGATAGGCTCAGCTCCCCGTGACCCGCTATGGCGGAAAAAGCAGTTCGGAAAATGAATGAATGAATGAATACTTCCAACATTTTGAAAAAGATGTACAACTATAAAGAACTTGTGATTTACTGTATATATGATTATTATATCCATATTTGTCCAGAGGAACGGCAAAAAGAAAAGCTACAAATAGATTGAAGAAGAAAATACACCAAATGTGTAGAACTACGATGTTGAGAAATGAGAAGTAAAGAGAAGACATGTTAAACATGTTAAACACCAAACTCTGAGTCTAACCCTAAAAAGAATAAAATCTGTTTGTGAAAAAAACAAAACTACTAAAACAGCTGCCCGGCTGCTGGGATGTCAACCGTCAGAATTAACTGTCAGTGTCAGACATGTTCATCTCTGGAGACGCTCTAAAACACACACACACACACATACATACACACACACACACACACACACACACACACACCGCACATAACAGGATGTCTCCAAATGATTTATTAATAGAACAATATGTTCCTTAACTCATTGGGTGGCATGTGAATGTTTGTGTTTGTTTCTGGCTTTGGAAAAGTGTGTGTATACAAAAATATTGTGTATATGTGCGCGTGTGCGCGCGCGCGTGTGCGTGTGCGTGTGCGTGTGCGTGTGCGTGTGCGTGTGTGTGTGTGTGTGTGTGTGTGTGTGAAGCCCAAAGGTCAGGTTTTTTTCACAGGATTTCTTTGGTGGTTTCTTTACACACACAAACAGAAGCGACATCAGAGCAGTGAAGCCTTCCCTTGATAAGACGTCAGCTGTAAAAACCACCAGCTACAGCAGAAACACCTCTGACTCGCACCAACACCTTCTACACTCATCTCCAGCAGGTCTCAGACATGCAGGGAGGTGGAACTAACAGCACAGGTATGGTCACACCCTGACAGGAAGCATCCGATCCCTCACAGTGTATTATTATTATTATTATTATTATTATTATTATTATTATTATTATTATTATTATTATTATTATTATTATTATTATTATTATTATTATGCACTTTAATTCTAAGCGTAAAAGCTGAACCTTTCTGTCAGATGTAAAGATGCTCGGCCATTTGTAAGTTGAACTAGGATGACCAAAGTCTGACTCATGAACATCCTGCTGAGAAACTCCCCTCAAGCCTAGAATTCAACCTAAACAACCAAAGAAGGTCATGATTCCAATATGAGCAAATTTTCACATTTCTAGAAAAATCTTATCAATAAAAGACACAACTGTTCATTATGACTAATTAAAAGTGTAACTTTGGTGATGTTCATGATAATACGTTTGTGATCTTTTGTGGACAACAGATTATTACAGACTGACAGATGGTCATGCTGATGCAGAGGGTAGAAATTAATTTGACAGAGAGACCTTATCAGTTGTAAAACCAGGTCTGGGTAACTCAAACTCGGGTTGTCAGCTCCAACTCTCACAGTTGGAAGTGTGACACTCGATGGCTTAACTCACTAAAATAACTTTTTTTTTTTATTATGATGGCAATGCCAGCTGCCCCTGCTTCCACTAAACTGCAATCTAGACAAAAAGAGAACATTGTTAAGTTCGAGACTGTCAATCAGATTGATTTATTTATTTATCAAATGTGCCAGAACGCTGTTGCAGCCTGTTCCGGTCGTCTCTGGCCCACTTTAACTTCTGCCGGTGACATTAAGCTCCCGTCAGAGGGTTATAGGTTAAATCTATGCATTCATTTAGCAGTATTCATTTTGTACAGAATGGTATTATTACTTTCTATTAACATTATCGTAAGAGTATTTCATAGCATTTAAATATGACGGATTGATATTATAACAGAGGCTGACAGTAACAGAAGTCACTTTTTATTCTACCGCGGTACACTGGCGTCGTGCCCGGAGTGTCCCCCGCCTCACGCCCTGAGACTGCCGGGATAGGCACTGGCTCCCCCGCAACCCGGGTCAGCGGACTAAGCGGGTTAAGATAATGACTGACTGACTGACTTTTTATTCTAATGAGACCATTTCCAATCTCTTCTTCTTGGTAACGTGAAGGCCTGGAAGATTCTTACCCATGAAAGTATCACTGAATGAATCCTTTCTTCTCTGACACTCCCCACCCTCTTACACTCTTCTCTTCTGCTCCGTCTCCTCCCCGCTCTTTCCCAGCTACACCCTCTGACATGTTCACCCACCCATCCCTCCGTCCCTCCATCCCTCTCCCTCTCAGAGTCCAAAGCTGCTTGTAGATCAATACTCATAGAAGTTTCATGAGGACGGACCCTCTCACTCCTGTTTCACTATAAAACGTAAACAGAAGAGGGAGAGACGGGGAGACAAAGAGAAGAAATGGAAGTGACGAAGAGGGAAAGATATCCATGTTAATGTCTTGTGTGCATTTATTACATAATGGTGACATTTTTCTAGTTATACTTTGGCAGTACAGTGAGAATAGTGAAAGGGGTGGATAATTGAGAAAAGGGGTGACACTGGGGAGGTGAAAGGACAGAGTGGAAGTAGAACAAGATGAAGAGGAGGAGGAGGAGGTGGTGTGGTGAAATTGATGCTTTGGCCTGCCAGCAGTTCAATACCCCTGAATTATTGCTTCATTCTTCCCCTTATGAGATGAGAACTCTTTCTCTCCCCAGAGCTCCTCCTCTCTCTGAGTTTCTGTTAGTTTGTATGCACATGTGTGTATCTGCATGTGTGTAACAGTATATACGTGATCCACTTCTGACCAGATCAATACTTTACGACCAGCCTCTAAAACGCCACCTTTGAGCCTCCCCTTTTTATCTGTCTCATATGTTTTTCATCCATCCTCTGTGTTTTCATTTCTTTATCTCTATCTCTTTTTCCATCTGAACGAAACATCCCTCCTCTGAAGCTTAAAAATCTTTCATGCAACTTCATCGACAATGAATCAGGTCTTCACACATGAGTGCGTGTGTGTTAGCATGCATGCAAATTGTGTGTAAATGTGCTCATCTGTGCGTCACACAAAGCGAGCATTTATTGTCACTTTAGACCGTTGTGTGTTTATGGGAGTGTGTGATGTTGAGAATGTTAATTTTTCCCACCAGGCCGGTGAAGCAGCCATACGGAACTTGTGTACACGTGTGTCTATAGTGTGAGTGTGTGTGCGTGTGTGTGTGTGTGTGTGTGTGTGTGTGTGTGTGCGCGTGTGTGGTAGACCATCTGTTTACCAGACTACCCACCATCTTTCCCTCATATCTCTCTGATTTACAATTACTTTAAACCCCTGTCCCTGTTTGAAAGTGTGTGTGGTAACTTGTGTTAGACGTGACCCAGTGCAAACTACGCGTCGACCAGTGCATGCGTACTCATGATCACGTCTATCGGCCGGGCCCTTACACCCGGAGGCAACCGCACTCAAAGCTCTCAAAAACCACAACAGCCAATCAGCTCTCGCTGCCACGACCTTTCACTGGCAACTTCCACAAAGGAGTCGACCTTGAGGCGGGGTCAGACGACCGCAGCGACGGATCGCGTTTCCTGGGTCACATGTTGAAGTCATCAGCCAATATCAAGGTCACAAGAGGTCATCTCCGCCCAATAGGAGAAGCATTTTGAAACCAGATGGACCAATTACCAGCCAGCTCGCCTCAGGGACAAACCAGGGGAGTCTGAGGTAAAATGAAGGAGGTTCACAGGCTGAGTAGCTTCATCTGCAGATTTGTACAACTAATACAACATAAAAACTCCCTTAAGATCATGCAGTCCTTTAAAAGACAAAAGAAATATAATTTTTTTTACATGTCCTTTCATTTTTCTTATCCATTTTTTGTGTACTTGAACTGTTTTTCATTGTTTGTGAATGTGATCTTACAGGAGGGGCTATTTTCTCTGTTTCAGCAAAATGGTTAAACTCCTTTCTCTTTTCCTTTTTTTCATACCAATTTTTACACATATTCTTTTATTTTGATTACTTTTTATATGCAAACTGTTTCTGTTTTCATTGAATTGATGTCAATAAAGAACAATGAACTTGGCTTTATCCGGAAATCATGAAAGTGACTGAAGCTTAAAATGCGCAACTAAAGACTTTGTTTGAACATTTTCATTTTAAAGTGGGCAGCAGCATTAAAACTGACAATGATCTGTGGTCAGTATTCATCCCCATTAATGTTGATATCTTAATCTTTATTTGGGGTCATTAAATGTATTGCATGCCAAAGAATTTACACAGCAGCTTTTTTTCCCCGTCTCTGTCTATGAACGACGTCATCTTAGTGTGATGGAGCCATGCTGAGTGGATCAATACCAGACATCACATCACCTCCATCCATTCACACACACGCACGCACGCACGCACGCACGCACGCACGCACGCATGCACGCACGCACGCACGCACACACACACACACACACACACACACTTTCTCTTTCCTTTTCCTTCTCTACTGAATTTTGCAGGAAAACACTCATTCATACTCAACAATCCAGTCACAGCCCACACACTCTTTCCAACACTGTGTGTGTTTAGGAGACCATTTAACGTGAGTGTGTGTTTGTAAACTAGGTGTTCTGGATGGTTTCACTAATAGCTTCAGTATGGAGGCCTATAAAGAGCAGACTGTTTAATTGTAGCTGCTTTAATGAGCCTCTGATTACGGCAACATTGTAACAGTGTGTCTCGTTAATGTGGACTAATCTACAATCATTAGTTCAACACTGTCTGGCCTGAGAGTGAACTGCTACACACACACACACACACACACACACACACACACACACACACACATACACACACACACACACACATACACACACACACACACACACACACACACGCATAGGCCAAAAAAAGGGCCATGTATTCTATTTTAATTCAAGTTTAATCTTCTAATTGTTTTTGGTCAGAATAAACCTTATTATACGATCAAAATGTGAACTACAGGGGTAAAAATATTAGTAACTGTTTTCATTTGCGTTTTTTTCTCATAGAGTTCAGGACATAACACGTGTTTTTCTTGCATAGCTAATCTAATACATGGAACCTGTTGAGACACATTTTAATAAATCAGCAGTCAGCTGCTGTCTGTCTGTCTGTCTGTCTGTCTGTCTGTCTGTCTGTCTGTCTGTCTATTCATCTATCCTTCCATCATCCATCCATCCATCCATCCATCTAGGGCAGTGCAATTTAAAACTAATGAAAAATTATAGAATTTAATTTCACATTGAAAACTATCCGGGTGGCAGTAGCTCAGTCCACTATGTCTTGGGCTGTGGACCGGAGGGTCAATGCATTTCTTCAGTGTCTATACGTGCACATGAACAGGTCACCTACCTGTGTATATGAACCTCCCTGGTGTGCCTTTGCAGAACTGTTTGGATTTGTAAGACAGGGTGACCTCCACGACCCCGGGGATGTGTCTGGGAGGCGTCTGGACTCGGATGGCATGCGGCGTGATCAACTGGAGACGGAAGGAAAACGGAGTGACCGAGAGCCAGCACACAAAAACACCTTTTTTTTTTCTGCTTCGGTACACTGCAACTGAAGTTTGATCAGCAAACAAATCTGCAAAATCAGTTAAATAACTTTCAGAGTTTCTTTGCCAGAGGACATATTGGGTTTTTATTTGTTTTAGCTGGGTTCTGCTGTTTACACCATGAATTCAATCACATCTGCAAACAACCAAAGAACCATTTTTCTCTTTAAATGTGATCTTGGATACAGTTTTGATATATTACATTTGTCTTTTTTGAGCATGTTTTGTCGAAGCTTTCCACTAGAAGCATGAACGTTTATTTTTGTGTGTAGTTTGGAGGTGTATTTCATTTGCATTTGTTAATGTGGTAAAAGGCTTCTCCTACTGAGCTGTATTTACTTTTGGATTTGGCGACTCCTATTGCAGGTCCTGAATCTGAATTCGATATTTTCAGGGCAACAAACACAGATTGCCTTTTCGATTTTAGCCAGTATTTGACAGGAAAGACTCATGTCGTGTGTTATTTAAAATAATTTGAGTAGAAACATGATTTGGAGTTAAAAAGAAGGTGAAAATGTAACACGTTCTTTTTAAGTGTCACATTTTTATGAAATCTCATCAAAATTATTTCTCACTACTTTGCCTGAGGTTTTTCTGTGTGTGAAAAATCTGCAGGTAGGAGGGACAGCTGCAGACATGCAGAACTTGGCAAACATGCAATCACTTTCCAGCAACACATATTTCAAACTGTGTTTTCGCACTTTTGAATCAATAATTAGTTTGAGTGGAAATGAAACATTTGGTGGGTTAAAATCCATTAGGAGCCAGTCTGAGGAGCGCCTGAGAGCATCTTGAACCAAAATGAACTGAGACTCTGTACACATGTTAGTGTGTGTAAGTGGCTCTCAACACAGTAAACAAACCCCCTTAGCTCTTGATACACACACACACACACACACACACACACACACATCTATGAATGCCAACATGTACAGGAGACACGCACAAACACGTGCACACTTCCTATGTTGTTGTTGGAGGGGAGCCACAGTTGCTCGGTGCACCCAGTGAGTGGAGTCAGAAGACAAATAAACATTTTGTAGAGGAGCTGCGCCAGGGAGAGGTCCAATGTGTGTGTGTATTTGTGTGTGTCTTTGTGAACAGTTAGCCCACGGCTATCGGAAACTGCTGATTTGATCAGTATTCCAGAGAGAGAGAGAGAGCGGAGAGCGTGGTTGATGAAGTTACGAGGAGTGGTGGTCGCTTGTTTGTCGGGGACTCGTTACAGAACAGACCTCATTTAGATAAACATTAATACACAAACACAAAGAGGAAAAATATGTTTTCATGTTTAATTATGTCCATCAGTCAGAGGACGGACACACACCGCTGACGTGTTGAAACAACAGGGAGACAGACGGACAACACTGACCTCGCTCCATACCAGCATGGTACCAAAGATGACCTGGAGACCATCGAAGAAATTGTCTCCTATGATGATGACTGTAGCGCCACCTGTAGTCCAGCCCTCACTGGGACTGATGGCTTTAATGCAGGGGGGTGCTCCTGGTGGAGGAGCAGAAGAAAGGAGTGGTGATAAAAAAAAAGGAAAAACAAACGTTAAAGATTTGAGTTGCATCTGAATGAAACACCTGTGGAATGAAAAGGTGTAAGTTACGCATGTTGTGAACACATTTTCTTTGCAAATTGAAAATTTCATTAATAAGCTTCTGAAAGATTTGTAGACATTTTAATATGTTAATATTGAGGAGCCACTTAAATAAGTTATCCTGCTTACAACATGACATACTTCACATAATTTACACCAACTTTCTTAGGTGGTGTTCATTAAAACAACACCCTGATTGTGAACCATGAGATGTAGCTGAAACAATGCAGGCAAAACTAACTATGCACTTCTATTTAAAATGCTTTGTTGGCAAATATCGAGAACAAACATGACCACAAAAAGGTCCTTGCAGAACCAAGATGAGCCACTAAAGGAAAATCCTTCCATCAAATATAACTTGTCTGTTCATGATCATGATTTACCATCCATGTTTGAAGGAAAGAAATAATCTGACAAGAGATTATCAGATATTGGTATTTTAAACTAATGATATGATACAGAGAGGGTTCTGTGTGTATCACAATGGTTCTGACAGGATGGATACAGTCAGCTTTATGCAACTTTAGTACTGTGTGAGTGTTGTGCATTTAAGATAAAATCCAATCTCACATTACAACAATAGAATCCAATCCTCCTCAAAGTGTGTGATTGTCAGCATACATCTGAATTACAACAACATCTCCTGGCCTGTGTTTGTTTATGAAAGAGAAGCATGATGATATTAGATCGCACAAAAGTAATTCTCTTTGTGCGTGTGTGTGTGTGTGTGTGTGTGTGTGTGTGTGTGTGTGTGTGTGTGTGTGTGTGTGTGTGTGTGTGTGTGTGTGTGTGTGTGTAGTGGGTTGGATTAGCCAGATGGAAGGGAAGGAATCACCTGATAGGATTAAACCATCAACCATCTGGTGGCCATGCTGCTTGCACTCACAGATTCACACACTCACACACACACACACACACACACACACACACACACACACACACACACACACACACACACACACACACACACACACACACACACACACACACACACACACACACACACATTGGTGTTACCGTGTTCTAGGTATGATGGTGTTCCTTCCACAGGGTCGAGTCTGCGGGCCCGTCGGCCGTGTTTGGAGTTGTTGTGGACAAACATGTTGTCAGAGACTGACAGGACATGTCCCTCCACACTCACCGTAGTTGATACCACCACCTGAGGAGAAACACAAGGCCCATGACGGAGGGCCAAATATTAGAAGGGAAGAGGGGTGGTCAATACTAAAGCAAGAAAGTCTGGTGATGCAATAGAAGAAGTAGAGAAGACAATGAGAAAAAAGAGTGGAGACGATCCGGGAAAATAAAGAGAAGACTTAAAGGCATGAAACTGTGAAAATCTCTCTAAGTGTAAACCGTTATCACTGTTATTACCAACACACACACATACAGTCCAGCCTGTGTGTGTGGGGGGGGTGTGTGTGTGGGGGGAGTGGAGGGGGGGTATCTATCCTACTCTTTTCAATAGTTCCCGATGGTTTCGACCCTTAATTATCTCCCAGGGAAACAGAGCTGTCTTCTCTGGTTCCACTACAATAGAGCTGCACAATTAGAGGCACTGATATGTCACACATTCACTGCCGTATGGCTCTCTGTGTGTGTCTGTCCTGTCTCACACACACACACACGCGCACACACACACACACACACACACACACACACACACACACACACACACACACGCACACACGCATGCGTGCGCCATAGTAACAAATCTATCAGTGTCTTAGGGGGTGTCCAGTATAGCCAGTCAGACTCAAGTGGGGTCTTCCTGATTGGGTTGTGGTACTGAAGATAAGGAAATAATAAAGACAGCGCCTCCTTAAATCTTATTCATGTCTCTCTTTTTCATTCATTCTTTTTTTGTGTTTATGAATTCTTAGTAGTGGAGGTCAAGGATGTTCTTTTCTTTTGCTGATAGCCCGTAGTGTTACAGAGAAATGTGTCTTGATGTGCTACAAAACATTTTAAAAGTTTGTCTTGTTATTGGTGGTGTCAGTCGCATAAAGAAAACTTTGCTGCTTTAATTTCAATAATGACATGTGATCATCATAATTAACCTCATCTTATTATTGTATTATTTAAATGACTATTTTCTTGTACTTTTGAGGGAATAAAAAAAAAATCACAACATACTTTTCTATAAGGAGGAAACAGAGACCGCATTCTTGCGAATTTTTTGAAAAATTATTTTTCATTCAAAAGTTCATGCCAACAGCTGAGCTTTTGAAGCGAGCCATTAAGATAGGTCACCCGAGGCCATGTGGAACCTGAAGTTTAGTTGGTCTTGATGGTTCTTGCCCAAGCTGTGTTCTACAAGTGTGTTCTGACCTAAACAGCTTGATCCTATCTGTGTGCTAGCATCTGTGCTAACATCAGCTGAGATGCGTTTGGCCTGGAGATAATACTTCATACTGGGGTTTCAGTAGAAATGCGTCTCATCACTAGAGAATGTGGACAAAACGTCCACCTAGAAATGTTTTGAAACTAAATATTCAATTCTCGGCACCAGGATATGTCTCCTCAGTCATATTTATATGTTTTTGTTACAACTTTAATACAGGTTGGCAAAAATCCACACTAGAATAACAGAGGAAATTTCAAAACTAATTCTCTTGTTTAATGTGTGCTTAAGAAAAATGAAAAAAAAAAAAAGTTCAGGCTGATAAGTCTAGTTATTGTGTGTTATGTCCACAGGAAAAAAAAAAAAGTAGAGAGAAGAAGCGGGGAGGACGATTGGAGGATGGAGGTGAGGACATGCAAACAGGAAATCGTTGCGGTTTCTACCTGGAACCTCCTCATGTCTCGTGGGTTTCCTGCATTTTTTAGACAGTTCTGGTTGCACTTGAGGAAGAACTTAAGGAAGAATCTGTAGAGACAAAGATGAGAAGTAATATGTGACTCATGACTTTGAATGAAATGTTCATGTCAAGATTGACAAACAATTTCAAAACCACTAAAAGACATTAAAATAAAGAGTCAAACATCATTCTTGTAGAGGAATTTTCTCTATCCTGATGTTGCAGCTTAAAAGTGTGTCTGTGTGTGTGTGTGTGTGTGTGTGTGTGTGTGTGTGTGTGTGTGTGTGTGTGTGTGTGTGGGGTTACATTGGACGTTTGAAACGGGGGCCGCATGTCATGAATCTATATTACAGCATAAATCAAACACACAGATGGCCATCAGCGGCTAACAAACACATCCAGGTTGTGTTTTGCTGTGAGCCAGCTGGCCTGCCTGGCAGACTAGGAACCCTTATACAATAACACGTGTGTGTTACATCTGTGTGTGCTGCAAATCAATAAAAACAACTTACATCACAACGCTTCCTCAACAACAGCACAGTGCCCATGATAATATAGTTCATGCTTGTTAAGAAGCATTGTTTAGTCAAAAACAATGGTGTTTTGTAGTCTTTGCTGCTCGGAAATGTAATGAAATAAGTTTTATAAAAACATTATTATAGTGGGTTTCAGAAGACGGCCCTCGGTGAATGGAAAACAGTACTTTAATAACTTTCCAGGAGTCTGCATCCCTTCCATTCCCTCATGGCCCAGCCTGGTGCTCTGCTGTTCAAGAGATGACAAGGGGTTTATTGGACCACCAGAACAAAGCAGAGGTGTGCGCTTGTGTGTTGTGTGTGTGTGTGTGTATGTGCAAACATGTGCTCTGCAGGGGAGTGTGTATGTGTGTCTGTGTGTGTGTGTGTGACGGTGCAGTACGGCCCTGTGGCAGGTCTGAGTGTAAAACTCTGCATTAACGAGCTTGGGCTTCGTTAGAACAGCAGCGCTGGGATTCTGCATGCCTAATTATCTTGACCCCTCACCCCCCGGGTGACAGCCTATCACAGCTGAGGACAGCCACGGTGACCCCGGCTGACCTCCCACTGTCTAGTCCTTCTCACAATACTAGCATAAAGTTAACACAATCACCTAAGCTTACCCTCAGTTGTACATTTCTGTGTTAAAGAGGAGGTTTGAGGTTCCTGCGTTGAAACACGAGAAGATTAAAACAGCAGCGGAGGAAGCGATTGTCTCAGTAAAATTATATATATTTAAGATCATGATGTTGAAAAATAGTTGTTAGATTTTTTAAATTGTTTTTTCACTAATTTATGTCAAATTAATTAATTTGTGTAGAAGAATGTACAGTATATGTGTGAAGCAGAAAACGGATGCACAGTGAGCATCTAAGGCAAATTCCTGCATTCACTCCACTTGCGGTAATGTTGAATGTGTGTTTTATCTTTAGCCATTACAAAACTTTTGTTACGAATGGTTCGAAACCTAAATTGTTTGCATCAATGTGTGTGATTCTTTCTTCTGTGTCTCATGCTGTCACCTACTGTTCCTCCTGACAAACGTTTATAAGTTGTTAGTATTTTTGTTCTTATTTTAAGGTAAGACATTTCTCTGAGATGATCGGCAAAACATTTCTTCTACCCTCAGCTTATGGTAATAATTGGTAATAGTGACTAGTGGTGACCTGAAACATCACATTAATAACACTGAAACATCATCTGACCCATCATTTTAACATTTATATCGCCTCTGTTTATTCACAGAACTAAACATTTCACTCCATCTGGGGATTATCTTGTTAAAAAGTTCATGATATCTCATTATTTTCCATTTTTCCATTCACAGTTCGATCCGTTTCCTGGAGAAGGTTTTCCTGTCATTGATTTCCAGCTGAGCATTTTAATGCAGTATGTGTGCGTCCCTCTTCCCCCTTCACTTGACCTCATCTGGCCTAATCAACTCTGCTACAAAAAGGCCCCGCAGCGCACACACACACACACACATACAGACACGCACATTCCGAGCCTTGTGTGAATTGATTGGCTGGTCCAGTCGCTGGTCGTTAAGAGGCCTCCAATTAAACGAGGCAATTATAAGAGTCTGAATGACTGTGGGGGAGGGGAGCACTCTCCCCCTCTCCTCTATCTCACTCTCTGGAGCCCGATCATGTTCAAGTGATAACAACACTGTTGACCTTTGCCATACTCTGAGTACCACACACACACACGCACGCACGCACGCACGCACACACACACACACACACACGCACGCACGCACGCACGCACGCACGCACGCACGCACACACACACACACACACACACACACACACACATTAGTAGTGAACCAATAAAGAAGGAAACATTAAAGTCAAGATTATTGATATAATTTACATTTTTGTTCATTGATGATTGTCTCTTTGTGTCTGGACTCACATAGATAATGGCAGTAAAATTCTTGGGAAGAGACAGCTGAAAGGAAATGATGTGTTGAACTTCTGGTCAAGACAGTCTTGCAAAAATTTGGAGCAACTGTAATTATGCCAATTTAGAAGTTCTCACTAACTACAATACCTGGAAACAGGTAAAACATTACGATCAGTGCAACACGGCTTACCGAGTGAACAGAATGAAAGTAGGAACTAGGCTTGTGGGGATAAATGTGTTTATCTGTGAATTTTTAAAGGAAGAAAAACTTTAATTCTATGAAAACTTTAAAAAATAGCATGATCTATAACTGACGAGCTCTGGCTTAGTGTGCGCTTTCTGAATGTTTACTTTCCTCCCACATTAACAGGTGTGGGAACAAATTACCTTTGTTTAACTCTCTTGTTTAACCTAGGTATTTTGTTGTGCCATTTGTATGATGAGAAATAAAGCTTCTTAATCGTTATCTCAATGTTTATTTGTTTGTTGATTTGCTTTTCCAATATCTCAAACAGTTGGTAACAAATTAAGATGAAATTTTTGGTAGAGGTGAATCTCAGTTGATCAAATTTTGGGATGGATCTGAATCTGGATGGGAAATCTGGATCACATCATCATCTTCGTCATCATTGCAAAACAAGGCCTTTTCAACATTTGCTAATATCATGAAACATAATAAGCCAATAAAAACAACAAATCCAAGACATGGATAACTTGTGATCTTTAACATTCATCATAAAATCTGGGTGATTGAAATATTTATGTGGAGGAGGTCAACATGGACTGGATCACAGGAGATACACGGCACTGCCACCTGTATGTAGCTGAGACGATAGAGACTCAGAGTCATTTACTGATGATTCCTAAAATACTTATGATAACATCTCTGATGTTAAGAGTAAGTTTCTGTTGTCATCTGGAATGAAGCAGCCTCACCACAGTATATAAACATGTCCACACCACAACTGGTGATCTGTTAGTGGTGATACATATGGGATTCATTACAGGACTGATGTTCAACCTTAGCGATGATGGTGCTAGCAGACGTGTGTGAGCTGAGTGTTGCACCTTTACCAGCGTTGACAATTCGAAATGTCTGAGCGAACACATAAAGATTTGCTTTAACAGTTGAAAACAGAAGTAGTCATGACGCACTATAACATGTCACCTCACAACTCATGTAAATAACCTGCAACCACAGGAAGCACAGCACAAGCACCGACTGGGAGTCTGTGGATACCCAACGAATGCACGTCCAAGACTGGATGTATCTGGTCTTTGGCGTCTATTCCAACATAGCTTAAATGTTCCAGTTGTGCTTGACGACTCCTGTTGTGGTGCAGCAGTGAAATCCCCATTTATTATCAGTAAATTGAATTTCTCACAATGCAATGTTTCAAATTCAAATTAAAAACCAGGTGATTGCACTTGGCCATGGTTTTTGAGGATTCACCCAAAATGAAGAAGTGAGATTTTCACTCTTTTTATTACTGTGATAATGTCATCTGTGTTAGATGCTAATGTTATTTAGCCTGTAGACCATAGTAATGCACCAAAACCATATAGGATGCTGTTTTCTTAGCCTGTTAACCATGGTGTAGTAGTGAACTGCACAGTTACATCCATTATTCAGAGGCTGAGATGGCAATTATGGCTCAGAGCACAACTGACATTAATATTTAATATAAAGGGCTAACACAGTCCTGAAGAGAGAGACAGGAAGTTACAGGGAGCAGAGTTGGAACGGGAGTAGGGGTGCAGAGAGAAAGAGAGAGAGAGAGACAGAGAGAGAGAGACAGAGAGAGAGAGAGAGAGATTGGGGAGCATCAGATACAGAGAATGTGTGAAGAAGAAACAAATGGAAGTGAGACTGAGGAAAGAGGATTATGGGAGTTTTGTTTCAGCCGCTCTCCTGTCATTTAAACAGTCACAATGCTGACAGGTCAAGGGTGGCATTCAGGGGAATTCCAGCTTTGTCTGTGTGAGAGTCTAAGAACCAAAGTCTGTGTCCATTTTATTCCCTGCAGACTCACTGGTGAGCCAAGAATAACGGCGCTGCCTTGGAAGAAGAAAACAAAAAAATCTCTCCAAAACAAACACACACACACACACACACACACACACACACACACACACACACACACACACACACACACACACACACACACACACATTCAGACAAACTGAACAACAGATGAGTGCTTTTACTGCCTTCTCTGTCTCCCCGCATTCCTCAGATGTCTTATTTCACCTGCCTGCCAAGATTCAGAGATTTTTGACAGAATGATGATTTTCACTTTCTCTCCATGTGTGTGTGTTACAGATAGCGAGAGAGAAGAGTGAGAGATTAGAGATCCGCTATGAGCTATATATATAGGAGAGAGAGAGAGAGAGGAGAGAGAGAGAATAGCTAGAATCGCTATCGCTATATATCTCTCGCTCTCTATGCTCTTTCTCGCTAGATCTCTCTCGTCCTCATCCTCTCTTCTCTCTCTCTCTCTCTCTCTCCTCTCTCTCTCTCTCTCTCTCTCTCTCTCTCTCTCTCCCTCTGCTCTCTCCTCTCAGAGGAAACCTGGTTGCAACTAAAAAGGGAAATGTTTGAATCTTATTTAAAACTGTTAACAAGAGTTAAACCTACTTTTCTTTCCTTGTAATTTGTCATTTCAAGACCCTAATTTTGATATGTGTGTTTTGAGTTTTCCTCGTCACCTGTTGATTTTTAAATGAACATCTTCCTGTTTCCTGTTTACACAAAGCGCTTGTTATTGTTTGATGTGATGACATCAGATAGCATTCCTGAGCCCTGTGCCCCCCCGTCTAAGTAGTAAGAAAAACAAGTATAGGAAATACAGTCACGCCCTCTATACGGGTGTTATCACAATAATAAGGTGATAATGTATTGCTTCCTGTTTCAAACTGTCTTTTTTTTTAATCTTCCCCTGGAAAGTCTTGTTCAGGAGCTGCTGTAAAGAAGATGATCACAATTGTTTCTTCTACAGTCAATCACCCATCTTGGGGGTCACAGGTCTGCTGGGTCAATCCCAGCTAGATGCAAGCAAAAGGCAGGGTACACCCCAGGTGAGATGCCAGCTCATTGCAGAGTCCCATGTTAGTCTCACTTCAATAAACATGAGTTTTACCAAGGATTGCAACCTGGAAACTCTCAACACCAACCTATTCCATATTGATATTCCACACATGCAGTCAAGCAACTTTACATTATGTTGTTTGATGTAAGACTTCTATCTTTTTTAAGCAGACGGGTTTTAACTTCTTAAATAATTAATCAATTGACTTTGATAATTTTATCATTTCAGAATTGTCCTGCAGCTGAATAATAATCTAACACACTGACTTTGTTTGTTAGACGATATAAAAGAAGAGCATCTTAAGCTCTGTTTGACATTTCAAAAACAACAAACGTGCGGGCAAGGTGATCATCAAGTTAATCTGATGGGATCATCCATTGTGGACATAAGATATGAATATAAGGTAAACTGGGCAACTGAGGATAACCTTTGTGAGGGAACTCTTTTAGGAATCTGAAGTAATCTGATGTGGTTACATTATTTGCTTGATAGAAAGTACAATTTTCATTTCTTGTGTAAATTCTGAGTTTAATATCAGAGGAGTTTTGATGGCTTTATTGATTTTGATTGTTTTAATGTTTGTTTTTTTTTCTTTTAGTTTTTTTAATTTCATTTGGGGAAAAAGTAATGCAAGGTTTTTGAAGAATGTTAGTCAACTCCCCTGCCTCTGTCTTTATAGATATAATTTTATATACCATTGAACCGTACCATAATATTACAAACTGTATATGAGAACAGAGAAAAGGCTGCTTGGTGTTGTTAGTTGTCGGTGTTAGACTGGATTGGTCATGTCTGTGTAACCTTCTTTCCATTGCATTGCATTGTCTGACCTTCGTTGATAACGTAAAATCTGAGCAGCTTTAACTCCCATCGTAACTTCAGCAGCCAAAATCATTCTGTCATTTACAAAATAAAAGACAGGAGCTGGGAGGACGTCCTCAGTCTGAATAGATGAGGAAGCAGGAACACAAGAGTGGAATGAGAACCCTAGACATAGGGGAAAGTGAGCGTAAAAAAGAGGGGTGGGGGTGGCTGGGAGCGAACTGGAGTGTAAAAGAAAGAAAAAAAGACATCGTGGGAGGGAGCAGGGAGGGAGGGGGGGCAATGCATGGGAGAGGGAAAAAGAGTTATGCGAGGGAACAAGACTTAAGAGAATTGAGCGGAGCCGAGCGAAGCAGAGTTATTTTACATAATGATGGTTGATATGCACAGAGGTAATTGATAGCTGAGCTGCAGCCCAAAAAACAGCCAGCTAGCTGTCAATCACAGCTCATCTCCCTGGAGATATGCTAATGATGATGACGATGAAGAGGGCTTAGTTTCATATTGCTATCATTACTATTAATGCTGTCATTGTTGTCATCTCTGCATATGTAAATGACAGAGAGGGACGGGGCGGCGTTAGCCTGCCTGTGTGATGTCTGTGAGAGGGCTTGTTCTCTCTGCCAGGGCTGAGATAAGATGATCGTTCATAACCGGGACCCCCCACTGGTTCTGGTGTGGACCTGTCCATACCTCATGGGACAGACTAAAGAAATCTTCTCTGATGAAATAACATGATGAATCATTTGTGTATTAAATGTAATGAACAGGGACAGAAATAATTGTACATGAACTTACAAAGATTTGTTCCCACAGCCGCAAAATGAAAACTAGACAAAAGCCTGTTACTGTTTCACGAAAGTCTATATTTTAGGGGCTGTTTACACAGCAACCATTTCATCCAAAAAATGCTCAACATTTGCTAAACACAGTTGAGAACGATGTCTTCACGGACTGAAATGTAAACTTTTGACAAAGCAGTTCCAGTGTGCAAACTTAAAAAAACAACAACATGTAAATGGGCAACATGCCTCTCCACTGAAAAAGATGATGTCACCAACCTGCATTGCACATGGCTATGACTGTTCTAGCCTTATTACTGTGCGTAGATGGAGAACCGCCTACTATGGCAAGAACAACAACAAAAAACTAGTTCCAACTGGTTTAATTTTTTCGACAGACTCAGTTGAGTTTACTCATCTCTCTTCAGTGTAGATTTGTTTGCACCATCACTGTTCTCTTGTTCTGTGAGTGTTATTTCATCAGGAGTCAAGATGGTTTTATTGTTATTTTAACCATGTACAAGTACGTTGTGATACGGGACAATGTGTATCTAGGACAACGCTCCTACACACTGGCATAGGACTATATCTAGACCATGATTTTGGACATGTGCAAGACAGTGTCAACCAAAAAAAAAGAAGAAACCAGGAGTTAATACTGTATACTCAAAATAATTATGTTATATAAAACCAGAAAAGTTAAACTAACAACTATCACCTTGACATACATATTATTTGTACGATGTTATTAATTGTTTTTCTCATCTATATGGGGAATCAAGTAAAAATCAAATGTAGAACTTTTTGAAAATGCAGAGAAAAAAGTTCCCAGTTTTCAGGAAAAATGTGAACAGGGCCCAAAGCACATTATGATAAATTCCACAAACAGACGGTGATTATTCAATATTCATACAGCGCTGAAACCGGAACTACTGCGACAGCTGTTGCTCTCTTGGCTAGTGTTGAACAAAGAGTCTCGTCTGTCACTGCTGGAGTCTTCTCCCATCAGATCTGTTTTAAATGATGCTCCTTATTATCACTGGTGGGAAAGATGGTAAAAAGTCTTGCAATAAGATCCATGTTTTCAAAAACAAGGATTATTCTTTAACGCAGCTTGGTACATTTTATAAATTATATTTAATTGAATTATATTTAGCCAGATGTTTGTTTCTATTAAGGCGTCACATTCCCTCTGACACAAACTTGTGCTTTCAAAAAATCTTTCTGAAGAACATTTGAAGTTTCCAAGAAATTCTAAGAAAAATAACTCTTCCTCTTGACGCTCATAAATTCACTGAAATTTGTTGTATTCTTGAATCGACAGGGACAGCTGCCAAACAGCATTCACAGCATACACAACTAAATAAGATAATAAGATAACTACTAACATATTAACCAGGACGGCAGCACCATGATTGAAGTTTGGGGCAACAATATTAAATTACAACATGATTGCCTTCAACACAAATATTGTCAGAGATGTTATTCAGTGGAGGTGGAGAAGCAGGAGGAGGAAGGAGAGGGCAAAGACAGGGGGCTAGACATACTTCAAGGAAGACAGGAGGTTACTGTGGTGTACATTTTAAAGGCTGAAGGCAAACTGTTGAATTATAGATGAGAGCGATTGATTTGGGAAGGGGGGACAGAAGAGTTGGAGGGGGAGACAGACAGGAGAGGGGGAGGCAAAGAAGAAAATGGGGGGGGGGATGTGAGTGGAGGATAAGCAGCAAAGGGATTGTAGTTCTAGGCCATTGATGATCGCACGCACACACAAACACACACACACACACACACACACACACACACACACACACACACACACACACACACACAAAGGGCCACTCATTGGTGTATTTTGCAATAACAGCTATAAAATACTTCTGATGGTCAGTGCAATGAAGAAAGAAATAAACAACAACACTGGGACAACAATAAGTTTATGAAGTGATTATTATCAAGACTGATTTTACTTCATAAACGATGCTAAGTGGTTAGGAAAACCAACTTATTGTTTACTGATATTCCACATGCTTTTCTATGATTCACATATATGGACAGTATTTTCTAATCATATCTTCTCCTTTCAGCTTTTCCCTTCAGGGGTCGCCACAGTGAATAAATTGCCTCCATCTAACCCTGTCTTCTTCATCCTTTTCTCTCACACCAACTACCTTCATGTCCTCTTTCACTACATCCATAAACCTCCTCTTTGGTCTTCCTCTAGGCCTCCTGCCTGGTAGTTAAAAACTCAGCATCCTTCTACCAATAGATTCACTATCTCTCCTCTGGACATGTCCAAACCATCTCAGTCTGGCCTCTCTGACTTTATCTCCAAAACCTCTAACATATGCTGTCCCTCTGATGTACTCATTCCTGATCCTATCCTTCCTGGTCACTCCCAAAGAGAACCTCAGCATCTTCATCTCTGCTACCTCCAGCTCTGCCTCCTGTCTTTTCCTCAGTGACACTGTCTCTAGACCGAACAACATCGCTGGTCTCACCACAGTTTTGTACACCTTTCCTTTCATTTTAGCTGAAACTCTTCTATCACACATCACACCTGACACTTTTCTCCACCCATTCCATCCTGCCTGTACACGTTTCTTCACCTCTTTTCCCCACTCTCCATTGCTCTGGACTGTTGACCCTAAGTTCTTAAAATCCTCCACCTTCTTGATCTCTTCTCCCTGTAACCTCACTCTTCCACTTGGGTCCCTCTCATTCACACACATGTACTCTGTCTTACTGCAGCTAACCTTCATCCCTCTCCTTTCCAGGACAAACCTCCACCTCTCTAGCTTCTCCTCCACCTCGTCCCTACTCTCACTGCAGATCACAATGTCATCTGCAAACATCATAGTCCATGGAGATTCCTGTCTAACCTCGTTTGTCAGCCTGTCCATCACCATAGCGAACAAAAAGGGGCTCAGAGCTGATCCCTGATGCAGTCCCACCTCCACCTTGAACTCCTCTTTTGGCCTTCTCTGTACTTCTCTATCAACATCCTCAAAGCAAATACTGCATCTGTAGTACTCCTTTTTGGCAAGAAACCATACTGCTGCTCACAAATGCTCACTTCTGCCCTTAGTCTAGCTTCAACTACTCTTTCCCATAACTTCATTGTATGGCTCATCAGCTTTATTCCTCTGTAGTTGCCACAACTCTGCATATCTACCTTTTTCTTAGAAATGGAAAAATATTTTCTAATCATATGACAGGCATTATTTATTCTGTTTTCCAAATGATACACAGACACAGGATTAAAACAAAAACAAGTTTAGGTTTTAAAGGCAAGTTAATTTAAGTCTAGAGGCAAACTACTGACGGTAGTGATAGTCAGCTTCTGAATATCAATGTTAAAATAGATTTTCACTGATCTCAGTAAACTAAAGTAGTCTGTCTTACTCCCTTTCTGTGTGTGTGTGTGTGTGTGTGTGTGTGTGTGTGTGTGTGTGTGTGTGTGCGTGCGTGCGTGCGTGCATGCGTGCGTGTGTGTGTGTCATCCTTTGTCATTGGTCTTAGTAATAATTCATGGTGTGGGCAGGGTGGGGTGGTTGATGAAGGAAGTGATATTGACAGGAACCTCTTCTTCCTCTCTTCCCGTCTCCTCCTCTTTCCATCAGTCACTCACTTAAATACACATACATCTCTTGTTCACGCTCGCATGCACGCACGCACACGTACACACACACACATACACACACTCACGCACGCACACACACACACACGCACATGCACACATAGACCAGTACACAATGCCTCTAAAGACAGTTGTAATGATGCTGATTGAGAGCGGTAGCGATGAAGCTCTTCAATGTAGCCGCAAGAGGGCACAAGCCAGTGTCTTATTGTGCCGGTCCCAAGCCCGGATAAATACAGAGGGTTGCGTCAGGAAGGGCATCCGGCGTAAAACTTTTGCCAAATCAAAGATGCGAATCAAACATATGACTTCCATACCGGATCGGTCGAGGCCCGGGTTAACAACGACCGCCATCGGCGCTGTTGACCTACAGGGCGCCGGTGGAAATTGGATTACTGTTGGTCGAAGAAGGAGAGGAGAAAAGTGCGTTCGCACGAAGAAAGAGAAGAGGAGCACCAAGAGTATAGGACTAAGAGTAGGGACGTTGAATGTTGGAACTATGACAGGAAAAGGTAGAGAGTTGGTCGACATGATGCAGAGGAGGAAGGTAGACATACTGTGTGTCCAGGAGACCAGGTGGAAAGGTAGCAAGGCTAGAAGTTTAGGAGCAGGGTTCAAGTTGTTCTATCATGGTGTAGATGGGAAGAGAAATGGAGTAGGAGTTATCTTGAAGGAGGAGTTTGTTAGGAATGTCCTGGAGGTAAAAAGAGTGTCGGATAGAGTGATGAGTCTGAAGCTAGAAATAGAAGGTGTGATGTTCAATGTTGTTAGTGGGTATGCCCCACAGGTAGGATGTGAGCTGGAGGAGAAGGAGAAATTCTGGTTGGACTTTGATGAAGTGATGCAGAGCATACCTAGAAGTGAGAGAGTTGTCATTGGCGCAGACTTCAATGGACATGTTGGTGCAGGTAACAGAGGTGATGAGGAAGTGATGGGCAGGTTTGGTATCCAGGAGAGGAACGCAGAAGGACAGATGGTAGTTGACTTTGCAAAAAGGATGGAAATGGCTGTAGTGAATACTTTCTTCCAGAAGAGGCAGGAACATAGGGTGACCTATAAGAGTGGTGGTAGGAGCACACAGGTAGACTACATCTTGTGTAGACGATGTAACCTGAAGGAGATCAGTGACTGCAAAGTAGTGGTAGGCGAGAGTGTAGCCAAACAGCATAGAATGGTGGTGTGTAGGATGACTCTGGTGGTGAGGAAGATGAAGAGGACAAAGACAGAGCAGAAGACGAAATGGTGGAAGCTAAAAAAGGAAGAGTGTTGCATGACCTTTAGGAAGGAGTTAAGACAGGCTCTGGGTGGTCAGGAGGTGCTTCCAGATGACTGGACAACTACAGCTAATGTGATCAGGGAGACAGGTAGGAGAGTATTTGGTGTGTCATCTGGAAGGAAAGTAGATAAGGAGACTTGGTGGTGGAATGAGGAGGTACAGGAGTGTATACAAAGAAAGAGGTTAGCTAAGAAGAAGTGGGACACTGAGAGGACTGAGGAGAGTAGACAGGAGTACAGGGAGATACAGCGTAAGGTGAAGGTAGAGGTAGCAAAGGCCAAACAAGAAGCTTATGATGACTTGTATGCTAGGTTGGACAGTAAGGAGGGAGAGACTGATCTATACAGGCTGGCAAGACAGAGAGACAGAGATGGGAAGGATGTGCAGCAGGTTAGGGTGATTAAGGATAGGGATGGAAGTCTATTGACAGGTGCCAGCAGTGTGATGGGAAGATGGAAAGAGTACTTTGAGGAGTTGATGAACGTGGAAAATGAGAGAGAACAAAGACTAGAAGAGGTGACTGTTGTGGACCAGGATGTAGCAAAGATTAGCCAGGATGAAGTGAGGAGAGCACTGAAGAGGATGAAGAGTGGAAAGGCAGTCGGTCCTGATGATATACCTGTAGAGGTTTGGAAGTGTCTAGGAGAGGTGGCAGTAGAGTTTCTGACTGGGTTGTTCAACAGGATCTTAGATAGTGAGAAGATGCCTGAGGAGTGGAGGAGAAGTGTGCTGGTGCCCATTTTTAAGAACAAGGGAGATGTGCAGAGTTGTGGCAACTACAGAGGAATAAAGCTGATGAGCCATACAATGAAGTTATGGGAAAGAGTAGTGGAAGCTAGACTAAGGGCAGAAGTGAGCATTTGTGAGCAGCAGTATGGTTTCATGCCAAAAAAGAGTACTACAGATGCAGTATTTGCTTTGAGGATGTTGATAGAGAAGTACAGAGAAGGCCAGATGGAGCTGCATTGTGTTTTTGTAGATCTGGAGAAAGCTTATGACAGGGTGCCCAGAGAGGAACTGTGGTATTGTATGAGGAAGTCTGGAGTGTCAGAGAAGTATGTTAGAGCGGTGCAGGACATGTATGAGGACTGTAAGACAGTGGTGAGGTGTGCTGTAGGTGTGACAGAGGAGTTCAAGGTGGAGGTGGGACTGCATCAGGGATCAGCTCTGAGCCCCTTCTTGTTCGCTATGGTGATGGACAGGCTGACAGACGAGGTTAGACAGGAATCTCCATGGACTATGATGTTTGCAGATGACATTGTGATCTGCAGTGAGAGTAGGGACGAGGTGGAGGAGAAGCTAGAGAGGTGGAGGTTTGTCCTGGAAAGGAGAGGGATGAAGGTTAGCCGCAGTAAGACAGAGTACATGTGTGTGAATGAGAGGGACCAAAGTGGAAGAGTGAGGTTACAGGGAGAAGAGATCAAGAAGGTGGAGGATTTTAAGTACTTAGGGTCAACAGTCCAGAGCAATGGAGAGTGGGGAAAAGAGGTGAAGAAGCGTGTCCAGGCAGGATGGCATGGGTGGAGAAAAGTGTCAGGTGTGATGTGTGATAGAAGAGTTTCAGCTAAAATGAAAGGAAAGGTGTACAAAACTGTGGTGAGACCAGCGATGTTGTTTGGTCTAGAGACAGTGTCACTGAGGAAAAGACAGGAGGCAGAGCTGGAGGTAGCAGAGATGAAGATGCTGAGGTTCTCTCTGGGAGTGACCAGGAAGGATAGGATCAGGAATGAGTACATCAGAGGAACAGCACATGTTAGAGGTTTTGGAGATAAAGTCAGAGAGGCCAGACTGAGATGGTTTGGACATGTCCAGAGGAGAGATAGTGAATATATTGGTAGAAGGATGCTGATTTTTGAACTGCCAGGCAGGAGGCCTAGAGGAAGACCAAAGAGGAGGTTTATGGATGTAGTGAAAGAGGACATGAAGGTAGTTGGTGTGAGAGTAGAGGATGCAAAGGACAGGGTTAGATGGAGGCGGTTGATTCGCTGTGGCGACCCCTGAAGGGAAAAGCCAAAAGGAAAAGAAGAAGAAGCGATGAAGCTCTTCTGCAGCCACAGATGTGTGTCCTCTGCTCCTCCTCCCACCGGTTGTTTGATCAAACAATTAAAACTTGTGTATTTTTCTGACACAAACAAGTGGATCACTTAAATATCTCTCAGGACAGTCATTGCAGCGCAGGATCAGTTTTGTGACATAAATGTGGTGAGTGAAGACAATTGTTTGGAGTTCCATTACCGCAACAACAACTATAGATCAAATGATGCTGACATAATTCAGTAGTAAGTCTATATCTGTATAGACCTGTGGTCTACCTGAAGTTTGTTCTGTTGATAGATGACTTATTTCTGTTTTATTTAAAATTTTTAAAGAGATAAGGTTGAACACAGTGGTCTGATCAATCGAGCGCCTCATTTGTGTGGATTTTGTTACCCAACAGAGATATTTCAGAGCCTGTCGAACTATGACTGTTTGAAGGTTTTCAAATTTTCAGGAAATTTGGGTCTATTAAATCATCAAACATGCATTTTACATTAAATAAATAAAAAGAAAATGAAAGGTTGGGTTGGGTTTTCATCCCTCTGGGAATGTGATCATCCTCATATATGATGCAGCATATATATTCAGCATATAGCACCCATTTACTGTTTTTATGTGCTGCATCCATTTCTATGGATGTATGATTTTACACTGGGGGGCTTTTATTGTGATGTCTACATTATTGACTAACAACACATTCTTCTTGTCCACCTTAGTCACTCAGCACTTTCAAATTAAACGAGGCAGTCATCCAGCGACATCCCTGAATTTAAACATTATTCCCTGACCTACACATTTTTGTGCCTCTGGCTTCCGGAAAATGTTGCTTTTTGTTTTGTGACCATATCTAATCAGGTTTCATAGATGTGTACCTAAAAAGGTATACAGTGAGCCATCGTTCCCTGTGGTTAACGCGTTCCAGGAATCACACGCGATTAACAAATTCCGCGATAGAGTGACGAACTATTTATCTTATTATTTACAGTAATTTAAACATTTATGAACCCTCCCCATACTGACATCAAACCACCTTCTATCTGTATTACCTTTTATCACACTCTTTATCGACTGCTTAAAGCACTTTTTTGTCTCATAAGTCCGAGACTCAGAGAACGTAGTGCGCATCTGGATGCCGGCAGCCAATAGAACGCGCGGATGGTATCACGTGACTGCCTTCTACAAATCCATGATGACTTCAAAAGTTGAAATTTGACCTTGATCTACTTTTCTCAAGGTCAAGGTCATCATCTCATTTTCATCCCCTTTGGCGCCCGAGTAATGTGCTTTTTCTTTCATCTTTCTTTCTGCAACGGTTGTGAAGATATTTGGTGGACGGACAGACAAACACACAAACACTGACAATTACAATACATCACCGCTTCGCGGGATGTAACAACACAGAAATATACAGAAATATACATCAAAATAAACTTCTTTTCAATCCTTCCTAATAAAGGGAATGATATAATATTTTGTGTCTTTTTTGCTACTCTTCCACCAAACAAAGAGAAAAGTAAAGCAGGATCTAGCGGTGTAGGCTTTTGTACGATAGCGACCTAAAGGTTAGACTGTGACCTAATCGGAAAAGGCAATTAGTGAGAGGGAAGGAAAAAGAAATGAGGTGAGGAGAGACACAGGACAGCAGAAAAAAGAGAAAGGAAAATGAAAAAAGAGAGGAGATGTGCAGGGCAGGTTGGAGGATTTAACTCCCGCTACGTTTGTCAAACAAATTAAACACTGTCGAGGTTCCTCACCGATGTGAGCACGCACACGTAAACACACACATACACCCTGCATGGCTTGAACGTGGCTCGCCCGCTCCAAAAAAGGAAATATGCATATATTACCATAACTAATGTAGGAACCACTCCATTTAATATGCTAATTCACTGAAATATTACTGAGCACCGTCTGTTGTAAATGAATAAATTTGAATTGCAATTAGAATAATCCTTTATAATTAATGAAAACTGTCAATTTTGGTTCAGAAGTAATTTGATTAACGGGTTGATGGGGCACCAATTAAGTGGAGGATGATGAGGTTGGAGAGAGGGGGATGAAGAGAGGAGAGGAGAAGAAAGAGGGAAAGCCCTTCAGATAAGCTCTTCCTTTTCATGAGTAATGAGAGATTAATTTGAAATGGTGGAATGTCCCTTTAAAGGCTGTTCGTAGCTTTGTAGAGATCACAGCAGGAAAACGAGGAGAAGCAACAAGGGAAAAAAGGAGAGTCGTGGTGATCAGACGGCAAATGCAGATTAATCAAATACTGTATATTACTTATTATTGCTCTTAAGATCTTCAAACAATGTGGACGCACTTCATTTAAAAATGCAATACAGTAATGCTGCCATTGGTTGTTTGACAGGAAACACCTCCTCCCACTAATTAACCACTAGCACAACGCTCTTATTAGTTAATTACAAGGAGGGACTCATGCCCCTCTAATTAAAGCTATTAAACTTCCTCCGTGTGTGTGTGTGTGTGTGTGTGTGTGTGTGTGTGTGTGTAGGAGAGGGTGTAAATGAAGGCATTTCAGGAGTTAATGTTTTAGTGACAGAGTAGAACATCATGTTGTAACACACCACGTGATTCACCCCCACTCGGAAACACGGGCGCTCCTTCTGCTCCCAGATCGATAGCCAAGGTCATTACGAGCAGCTGAATCGTGTGTTTCACCAAAAGTTGCTGCGTGTTAATAATATTTCAACAGAGTTGCAGGAAAAAGCTTCTAATTTAGCTCGTTTAGTCAACACTGTCATCCATCATGGTAAAAACACAAAAGACCCCCTGACTTTCTGCTGTTTTCCTTTTCCTCTCCTCATCATCTCATTTTCTCCCCTCCGGAGCACCTCCTCCCCCCCTTTACTCATTTTCTCCTCCCCCTCCTCACCTCCTCTCCTCCTCCTCTTCTTCTTCTGTTCTGGTCCTCCCTATCACAGCTCAGTTCTTCCTCTCCTCTCATTAAAGAACAGGCTTTTCTTCATTTGCTCTCCTGAATTGTTTGAATATTCATGACATTGTTTTGTTTTGAATATTCAAAAGCCAATTAACATTTTTTGTGTGAATAATTAATGCTTATTATTTTTTCCTTTTTTACATTTTTAATAATTAAAATCTATAAATCTGAAAACAAAGCCAGAGATTTTTTTTTGCCAACTTCCAATTCATGCGTGTGCAGTAGCTTGTGTGTGTGTGTGCGTGTGTGTGTGTGTGTGTGTGTGTGTGTGTGTTTGTGTGTGTGTGTGTGTGTGCGTGTGTGTGTGCGTGTGTTCATACTCATGAATAAATGAACTTGTTAAAGAGGGATGAAGAGGAAGAAGGAGACAGGTTCTGCTGTCCTGTTCAAAACTACCTGCCACACCGCTTAGCATGCAGGAGCACACACACACACACACACACACACACACACACACACACACACACACACACACACACACACACACACACACACACACACATACACACACACACACACACACACACACACATATACTAACACATGCAAGTACACATAAGCACACACATTGTGTATATATCAGTGAATTGTATAACCGGGATATTATAAATCAATTTGACAATAAAAACAGTGTGAGATAGATAGATAGATAGATAGATAGATAGATAGATAGATAGATAGATAGATAGATAGATAGATAGATAGATAGATAGATAGACAGACAGACAGACAGACAGACAGACAGACAGACAGACAGACAGACAGACAGACAGACAGACAGACAGACAGACAGACAGACAGACAGACACAGACAGACAGACAGACAGACAGACAGACAGACAGACAGACAGACAGACATCTGCCTTCTTGACAGGCATCATTCCTTTTAATCAGTGTCATTGCTGTGATCAAAGATCTTCTACCTCCACAGACAGACAGCGAGAGACAGACAACAACGGGATACTCCTCATTCTGTGTGTGTGAGAGAGAGACACACAGAGAGTGAGACACAGAGAGAGAGAGAGAGACAGAAAGAGAGTGATGGCAACGGCAAAGCCTTCATGTCGACATGCTGTCACATAAACGAGGTCTTGCAACACAGTCAGACTTTCACCACCTTCCCTATGCTGTCTATTTCATTCTCAGTCACACCCACACACACACACACACACACACACACACACACACACACACACACACACACACACACACACACACACACACACACACACACACACACACACACACACAGACACCACACTGACATCTGTCAAACACTCACCTCCCAATTGGTGTGTAGGTAATTAACAAGACAAAACAACTCACAACACCTCCTAGATCAAGAACACAGAAGGAAAAGTACAAGGAAGACATACGACAAAAGCACCAAAAGGATACGAGAAGAAAGGAGACGCTCCAGCTACAAAACAAGCCAGAACTCCTAAACAAGGAGCTCCACTCAAGAGGAGTACAGAGGAGTGGAAAATGATGAAAATAGAAACAAATCTGCACTCTTACACTCATCTCACATCTCCTCTCCATCTTCTACATCTAAAATAACAGGCAGGGTTTTTATAAGAATGCCACCCATATCTGTCATCCACCATTTAAAAGTGCTACATCATCACCTGCAAGCCATATTTATTGTAACTACCACCACTAAGCAGGTTATATTTCCGGTCTGGTTCGTTTGTGTATTTGCCCCTTTATCTGTTTGTCAGCGGGGATATACCAAACTATTTACCTGGTTGCCAGGAAACTTGGTGTAATGTTCTCCCAGGAAGAACAAATTCAACCTGAGGAGTGTTGCCAATGCACAAATGATTTTTCAATCTCATTAAGAAGTATTTGGGATTTGATTGGCCGTGGCAGACATCAATAAATAAAGTGTTTTAGTGACATCAAAGCGTATAATTAGAACAGCTAATTATTATCATATGACTGACTTACAGTGTTTAAGTTCTGATTCAACATCAGCTGCACAGCCCTGCAGGATGGAGCAATGTCGATAGAGATCATATGAATTCAGATCAGATGCATGACACACACACACACACACACACGCACACATATACACACACACACACACACCTGCAGATCTTAAAACACTCATGACTCAGGTAGAAAAGAGGAGCGACATCCCTGACTTCACACCCTGAACACTGTTACTGGCTGGGGGCTACAATCTCACTGCATAAAGAGAGATGTGCAGAAATGTCCTCAGCGCACTCAAAGAAGGAGGGAGGGGAGAAAGATGACAAAAGAAAGAAGAGGAAAACAGATGAAAAATGCAGGAGGGCCCCTGAAAGGAACTGTTTGTACCAAAAATGCGTGGCTCAAAAATCTGTTCTTGTTTTTAGAGAAAATATTTCTCTCGTTTGGTCACAGTTTTAACAAACGAATGTATATTATCGGTTTTAAATGCATGGGGAAAAATAGTAATGGCAGATTATAAATCTCCTTCTGGGTCAGACAATTGCAGTATAAGTAGGCAGGAAATAAAAGCTGAAGACTCATCAGACTTTAAGGCGGAATTTATGTTAAAAAGAATGGTTGGAACTACATAGAATCACAAATGAATGATATGTATACTTTTAAGAACTTGTGGTGTGTATTCTGCGTTCAGTGACAAGCTTGTGTTTAGTCATTAGTTGGTTTAGTTTATGTATATTTGTTTAGTTTATTATTTTCTCTATTATTTATTTATGTTTTTGCGTGTCTCTTTTTCCATTTGGTTACATGAGTGTGATTCATTTTTAACTTTGATTTTCTATGAATTTATGTGCTTTTTAAAAATAAAGGTCTTTCTATTTTTCTTTCTCTCTGTTGTTATTTTTGTTTTTTATGTTTTTTTTACCCAGGAAACACACAGTACTGTTGAAAATCCTACTATTATCTGTTTTTGAAATGTGAATTCTTTTTTCCTTTTTGCGTGATTCTTTTGGATTTTGTGTCAACGTAATTATCTTGTAATTTGGCATTTGTGAATAATGTGATTTTAAAAAATCAAATTGTCCTTTCTTTCTTTCTTAAACAAAGAATAGCAGTTCATAATTTAATAACACATGACTCAATTTAATTAGAGATTTGTTCAATTAACCCCCCCCCCCACTCGTTTGTTCTTTGTCATGGGCGGATATCATAAAATGTGTGCTTGTCTGTGTGTGTATGTGTGTCAACATTTGAACATACAGTAACTCTAAAATGTATTGCCGATGCAACTTCCTGTTATGCTAAGCCTCCCCGTGCAGAAGAATGGCAGAGCGTAAACCACTAATTAACTTCCACTCAGACAAAACCAAGATTGTACTGGTGGTGCACACACAGTTTTTTAATCCTCCTCTGTTTAATCTGCATGTTGTTTCCTATTTGTTCGCCTCATTATGTGATCAAAGCCATTAACATGTTTATGGAGAGGCGCTTTCATGTTGCAGTAGAACACAACTCACAGAGAGTCACAGGGTGATGAAATATGAATACATGTAGTGAGAGAGAAAAGGAAAGTGCGTGCACATATTTTTGTTTGCGTGAACGTGAGTGTGAATAAAATATCTTTTCGATTTGAAGAAACACTTAACTAACAAATAGTGTGAGGAGGACGAGGAGGGAATATGAATTTTATTTTTTTCTGGACACACACGCACACACACACACACACACACATAGAAATACATACAAAGAGACACTAACTTAAATAATTCAGCATACACAAACATACACTGGAGGCATGGTGAGGGTAAAAGCATAGTTAAGCTAACAGGCGTGCTGAGTTCCCTACAGTGTCAGCAGCCAATCAGGATGGAGTACAGTGGCCAAAGCAACAGACTTGACCTCGGGTGACCCCAAACTCTAATGATTCATAAACATGAATGAGATGTGTGTGTATTAGTGTATGTGTGTGCACGTGTGTGTGTGTGTGTGTGTGTGTGTGTGTGTGTGTGTGTGTGTGTGTGTCACAGAAACCCTGAAGCTATTTAAATGTGGAGATGAATTCTTATTTATTCACATGAAAAAAGACTGAATGTGAAGACCCCAAGGGTGAGGTTCAAAACAATACAGAGAGGGAAGAAGAGAGTATGGGAGGGAGATAGGGAGGGAAGGAGAGATGAATATAGAGACACGAAACAGAGAAAAGCAAAGAGTGGAATAGAAGGAAGGAGGAGAATGAGAAGAGATGGAGAGAGAAAACAGTGGCGGAGGTGCAAAAGAGGGAAGTTTAAAGAGCCAGAGCAGCACTCTGATCACGTAGGGAGAGGAGGTTAGAGGGGTGTAAAAGGCCCTATTTTATGATCCTGAGGGTAACACACACACACACGCACACACACACACACACACACACACACACACACACACACACACACACACACACACACACACACACACACACACACACACACACACACACACACACACACACACACACACACACACACACACACCACATATATATTCCCCCTGCCCCCACATCTGTATGTGTGTGTGTCCTCATGTAATATTTAATAGGCAGTATGTGTGCTTATAAAGAGTGGTGGGGTCGGGATGCAGTGAATTATATATCACTATTGATTTGCACACACACATGCATGCACCAACACAAGCGCACAAACAGACACTTTATTAGATTAAGGCTCACATCTGAAACCCAGACAACAGCGGAGTCTAATAACAGATAAGAGAGGGAAGAAACGATCCAAAATGACACCAATCAGAACCGTAGCAGAGGTACGGTAGTGAGACTGCTTTATTATCACAAGTACGTTATGGTCAAAGTACGACGATGTGAACCTGAACTGCTTTGGGAGGAAAGCAGGTGTTAACTTCTGCTTCGCGTCGCTGAATTGAACGCTTAAAGGCAACGTGAAAGGTGTTGCTCAGGGCAATGAACCTGCAGAGAGTTTTCATTTAACGCCGTAATAGCACAAACCCTCTTAGCCTTGTGTAGCTCATGTGTGTTCAAGGCCCACATCCAGCACAGGAGCCTCATCAGGGAACACAGCAGGGGGCGCTTCCAATGGAAATATGCTTGATAAGCCCACAGTAAGCATTTGTCAGCACCAAAGTGTAGAGGGGATCGGCTGGTCAGAGGAGTCATGCAGCTATCAGCTAAAAATACAAATTTATGTATCCAGGAGATGCTAAAAGCAAAGGAAAAGCACTGCATGCTACTTTCAGAGGGCTAAAACTTGCATGTTGCATCATTACACCCAGGTCACAGCACATACTATGTGATGTCACCAATGTATGTTGCTTTACTCTGATTGGCTTACCAAATTAAATAATGCCACCTAATTCATAGACCCCCCCCCCAAAAAAAAAAAAACGACTCCAAGCACATGATTTTTCTACAGAATATTTCATCAAACATGGGTGATCACATGACTGTTTTGCTTGGCAGATGTCATGAACTCGGCTAAAAAGATACCTAAAATTAAACAACATTATTCAATGAAACTACTTCCATCATATAAAAACTGCTTTGGTTGAAAAAGGTCTCGTCTTCTGCACAGTTGGATGACTTTGTAAACTCCGACAGCCTGACCTGTCGGATGGATGGAGTAGACGTTCAAGTCCAGCATCAAGTTACAATGATGCGTCCGCTCATACGTCATGCTCCTCTCTCCATTTCCCCTCTTCACACTCTTTTCATCCTCACCCACCTCCCCCCTCTCTCTCTTCTCCCACTATCTAGCATTTTAATGCATCTATAGTCATGCTAATGGTCCTCAGAATTCAAAATTATTTCCTCTTTGTCCCACTCTGCCACTCAGCACTGATAGAGGAGTGGTATCTTCCTCTCCTCCTCCTCCTCCTCCTCTCCTCCTTACACAGTGACAGCATGTGATTCTGTCGAGTCCTGTCCGTCTGTCTTTCCATCGCACTCATTCGGTGTGTCAGATTAAGGAAGGCGAGGAGTTGAGAGTGCTGACAGGGCATGTAGGGAGGAGGAGCAGAAAATAGAAGAGCATGCGTTTTACATTATGAGTGCTTCCAACCCTTCTATTCTTGCTGGTTGACCTTTCCATAAGTAGGTAATAGAGAGGAGAATGTCCTTTACTATAAGGGATGGATGTTAAGTCACGCGCCACTATGCCCCTAAGAGAGAGGAGGGCACCTGGTGTCACCCCGACATGGCTCGGGATGAAAGAGGGGGAGGCTGCGCTATGTGTGTGTGTGTGTGAGTGTGTGTGTGGGAGAGAGGGAGGATGGTGGAGGTGAGGGGCATATGGTGAACTGATAGGGGGGGTGGTCATAATGGTGGAAATGTATGTATGTATGGCTCTAAGTGTGTGTGTGTGTGTGCAAGGGGTTGGCTGGGAGGGGAACAATATTGGTCTACCATTGCGGGTCATTGTAGAGAAAACATAAAACATAATCATCCATTAAAATGCAGCTTCACACCCTCCATCACATCCAGGATGGAGCTGCTGCCATAAATGTTGTGTGTGTGTGTGTGTGTGTGTGTGTGTGTGTGTGTGTGTGTGTGTGTGTGTGTGTGTGTGTGTGTGTGTGTGTGTGTGTGTGTGTGTGTGTGTGTGTGTGTGTGTGTTCGTGTGTCTATATGGACAAAGCTACGATTGTGCATCACTACGCTAAGACGTCTTAAAAGCCCAGTGAGAGACAAAAGATGGGTTCCTGGAGGCTTGTGGTAGGTCAGTGTACATATATATTCACGTGTGCTTGTGTGTTTCTGTGTGTGTGTGTGTGTGTGTGTGTGAGTGTGTGTGTGTGTGTGTGTGTTTGTGTGTAAAAAGTATAAATAAACTGAATGTTTTCAGCACACTGTTGGAATTATATATCTAATCAAAATTATATAAGATCAAAACAAGTTAGTGTATGGTGTTGAAGACAACTGATGTGCTGCAGGGTGTGAAAAAATGTGTCGACGAACGTAAAGATCCTTAAAAACGATTACCTGACGATATCGAGTCACTGCGAACACCACTGGAGGCCGTCTTTTTAAACCCAACTACACAACTTTCAGTCATTCATCCATCCATCCACTGAACCTTCACACTCCACACTGTGTCAAGTTGTTATCATTCGTGTAATTCTAGGACACACTGGCTGAAGAGAAGTTGTATAGTTGATGTTGAATCCAGTGTCAGTCCTTTGGCCAGGAACACCTCAACATGCAGTCGAAGTCGAATTCAAAACCACCAGCTTTCGTGAATAAATCAGTCACCTCCTCAGCCAAAAAAAATAAAATAAACTTAAAAAAATTGTGAATAAATCACAGCAAACCTTGAAACAATCCCGTAATCCTGAAGAGGAGGATGAATTTCACTTTTCTCAGTCCTCACAGATGAACACAGTGAGATGTACATCATCCCTAAACCAAGTGTCTAAACATTACTGTCAGTTTGGCACAACAACTTTTTAACGCCAATCAGCAAGGCCTGGTCTGTAATGGTGTCACAACAGCACATCAACACTAAAAGACGCACCCATACGCACAAACACATGTGCTGCACAACTCTTAGTGTGACACCATCAGAGCGCAAATCTCCCCTGATTGAGGGTGAGCAGGCTTCAGACGGCTCTGTGTATAACCAGCTCCAGCCCAGCACATCAGAATGGCTGGCAGCAAGCATACATGTTCCTCATCTGAAAACTATTCACCCTCCACTTAGCCAAGAACACAAACCAAACAATAGACAGCCCGTTAACAAAGTCCCATTATCCAGAGCGTGATGAGGGGAGAGGTGTGTGTGTGTGTGTGTGTGTGTGAGGAGGGGGAGAAAGAGAAGGAGAGACCAAGATGGAGCAAGCAGCGAGAAAAAGAAATAAAGGCAGGGAGATGAGAGGAAGGATTGCAGGGAGACCAAACTGTTATTTAAACCAGGCGGCCATGAAAACATCACAATAAATAACTCGGCTGTTTAGTCTCCACCTCAGACGCTGGGAAAGCGACAGAGCGCAGCACGCGCCAGAGAGGGAGGGAGGTGAGAAAGGGGCGAATTAAAGGGATTGAGGAGGGATGGAGGGAGGGAGGGGTGTAAGAGGAGAGAAAACACGTTACAAGATCGCTCTGTGTTGTTAGACTCAAAAGGATCATCCTCATGACTAATGAAAGGAACAGCTTCAAAGTACCAGGACGTATGCTGCTGCAAACACACACACACTCACGCACACACTCACGCACACACACACACACACACACACACACACACACACACACACACACACACACACACACACACACACACACACACACACACACACACAGAAAGCAGTCACATTTACCTAACATTCACATTACAGAAAAGACTTTATTCGGTTTTTTGGCATCCATGTCTCTGAGCACATTCACCTCCACTCCAACATGCAGGGACACACGGCTTCACAGATGAACGCTGAACAGTAAAAATGTACATGCGCGACTCGTGTAAGTGTGCGCACACACACGTCGTCATGCATTCATTGAGGCCGATACTCCGATTGAAGTTTGTTTTGGCTTTAAGAAGCAAAAAGTCTTTCTTTTTTTTTTTTTTTTCTTTTTTTTTTGTGACATTGATTTTTTTTCTTTCTGTTAAATCTCCTCCCCTCCTTATGCTGTTCATTTAAAAAAAAAAAAAAAAAATTCCAATAGGTTGTGTGTGTCAACATTTAAGCGTCTCTCAGCACCACCTTCCTGCACCCATTCTAACACCTTTATCTGTGACACGTGCAAAGATACACACACACACACACGCACACGCACAGAAGGCCTTTGACGCTCCTCAGCAGAAAGAATGGATGGCACAGCGAGGGCACTGCCGACTGCATGGAGCGCTGCCTCACCAGCCAAGGCTGTTGATGAGAGGAAAATAGTGCTAATGCAGCAAGGAAGCAGTTCTTTCCCAATTAAGCCAATAAAACAATGCTCCCCTCCTTCCTGTAACTGCCTAATAAGCCATAAACACAGCTGAACATTTATAATTCTGGCTAGTCCATAAAAAAAAGCACTTCCCATGTGTGCAGGAGTGAGGTGAGACAAGAGGGTGAAAGTGCTGGCGAGCGCGGCGGCAGCCACGCTGAGCCACGGAGAAAAACCCCTTCTTCTTTTTTTGTTTTTTTTTTTTACTAAAAGAAATATTTAGTACCTTACTGAATTAATGTGAGGGTGAAAGAGAGAGAGAGAAGGAGACGGGAGGAGAAAGGAGGAGGACGGCTATGAGCTGTCTGGATAGACCAAAGAAAATGCCTCAATCTGTTTTCTCCCCCCCCTCTCCCCCCGCGTCCTCCTCCTCCTGTTCGTCATCCTTCTGTGTTGAGGAGAAGCTGAGGATGCTGAACTCCCTGTGGAGATAAGATGAACACCTTTACACACACACACACACACACACACACACACACACACACACACACACACACACACACATTTCTACAGGAGTAAAAAGAATAAGGGTATGGAAATGGTTGGAGGAGCGATAAAGACGTATAGAGAAAGACCAAAATTGAGGAGGTGAGAGGAGGAGAAAGAGTAGTAGAGGTGCAAATAAGAGGAAGGAGAAAAGACATATTGTGGACAGACTTCTTTAGATAAATGAAGGAAAAAGACGCGAGTTAGCACACAAGAAAGAGAGAATATGAACGAAGGGAGGGAGACGCTGACTGACGATGTAAGAATATAGAGATGATGGAGGAGTTATGACGGTTCAAGGGGAGCCTCCTGGATCGAGTTTCGTCTCCTTTCTTGGCCGGATCAGCCTTTCTTCTGCGAGTTGAGAGCAGTCGTAAACGCAGCGTGGGATCATCGTAAAACTGTTCCTAAAAACACATTTACAGTTTACTGACTAAATGCAGTAGCTCTGGCCTGGAGGGAGGGAGAAACTTGGAAAGATGAAACAGAGACAATTTGGCAGATTCTGTAATATTAGCATCAGT
>CM023617.1:15092254-15112254 GCA_013358685.1 Antennarius maculatus | reverse complement strand
TGAAGCTGGACCTTCTGGCAACGGTGGCAGAGAAGAGAACCTGAGACAAACTGCCGGACATCATGGACGATGTCAGCCACCCTCTGCACACCGTTACCAACAACCAGAGAAGCCTGCGAAGCCTGGCCAGCCAGAGGCTGCGCCTCCCAACATGCAGGACAAACAGACTGAAGAACGCCTTCATACCCCAAGCCATTAAACTGCTCAACTCCTCTCTGGGGGAGATGAAGAAGAAGGGAGTTCACACGAGAGCGGAGGGATGATGGAAATAATGCACCAAACAATGTGAACAACAAACAATATACACACTAATATAATGTAATATTCAGTGCATGCCAATCCAGGTTTATTTATTCAGGCCTTTTATTCCTAAGCCCATTTAGGCCTCTGTATTTGTATATTCCTTTATTTAGTGGGTTATTTATTATTTATTATTCTCTCTGTCTGGTTGGTTATTATTTATTACTCTTTCTATTTGGTGTTGGCATTACTTTCTGTGTGTCCTTTCTTTCTGTGTACGTACTATGCTGTGTGTAATGTGACGAAGAAACTAATTTCCCTGATGGAACCTCCTGAAGGGATGAATAAAGTCCTACTCTACTCTACTCTACTCTACTCTACTCAACTCTACTCTACTCTACCCTACTCTAGCCTCTTTAAGCTTCTTGATCTTGCTTTAACTGAAGCTTCCTTAACAGCTTATCTAAGGTAGGACTGCATTTCACCTGCATTTTCTGCATCTCTTCTTGTTCAGCAGAGGAGTTAGTGACAGAATTAAACATCTGTTGATGGTAATGAGCGTGTGATGGTGTCCTGGTCCCGTTCACACCAAATCACTGACCTGCTGTCATGGCGAGATGGAGCTGTCGCTAATGTTAGTAAGATCCAAATGTCTGCTGTTAGAAACAACAGTTTAAATGCTGACTATATGAGTTTATGAGTTTATGGACACGTAAAAAAAAATGATAAAGAATGGAATGAAATGAAGTCAGATTTTCATTAATAGTCTTGGAGTCCAAACATCTATTTCCTCCCTCCACTTCTACCCACATCCTGGCTCTTTATTCAGTCCGTCTTCTTCAACCCTACCCTGCTTTTTCTGACCAGCGTCCCCCAATTCCCTCCCCCCTTGTTATTTCTCCCCCCTTGTATCACTCCACCCTAACGCCACTCTCGTTAGCCTTGTATAAATCTCCACAACTAACCCAGTAATTTAACCCATTAGCATCTCAGATATGCGGGTGGCACCTAAATTACGATATAGTGATGCACGTAGCCCCGGCTGGTGAATTTACAACATCTTGTTACATATTCAGCCGGCATAAATCAAGCGCTCCCCACTGACATGCGGCCTTATGGGTAGGCACGGGCCTAGGTGGAGGAAACAGTCTCTGAGACACGAGTTAGTTAATCATGTGGAAATAAGAAACACATCCTGGACTCACACACTGATATGGGGAAATGCACACAAACCACTACATGTTCACACTCCGTGTAGACAAAGAACACAAAGACAGGTGTGTATGTGTATTTATATATATACATATATACAAAAATTTTATATATATATATATATATATATATATATATATATATATATATATTATAATATAATATAGATATGTTGATATAAATTCAATATGTTGATAGGTAATGCATGTGTGAGCCTATGCAGTTGCATGTGCGGGTGTGTGTGTGTGTGTGTGTGTGTGTGTGTGTGTGTGTGTGTGTGTGTGTGTGTGTGTGTGTGTGTGTGTGTGTGTGTATGTGTATGTGTGTGTGTGTGTCTAAAGGCTTGTGCACCTCTGGTGTTATCTGAACACATGGCTCCGGCAGTAGCCGTCTCAGCGGCAGTGGCGCTGACAACCAGTGAGTGATAGCTGTAGTAACAGTGTGTTAAACAGTCTGAGTGATGGCAGCTGTCTGTGGAGCCAATTGAGCGTGTGACATCACAACACCTCAGCAGATAAGCACAACAGTAATGGCAGCATCACCACGCAGCGTGCTCAGGCTATCTGTCTGCAGCCGCCACTAATGTAAACATAAAACCAACATTTAGAAGCTGAGCGGGATAAATGTGAATTTTAGCGGCAGTTTCTACTGGCATTAGTTCCAAAGTGATGTGTGTGTGTGTGTGTGTGTGTGTGTGTGTGTGTGTGTGTGTGTGTGTGTGTGTGTGTGTGTGTGTGTGTGTGTGTGTGTGTGTGTGTGTGTGTGTGTTTTGGGAAATCGCCACAAGAAACTGAAAGCAGGGAAATCTTATGTATGTAAGTTCAAGCACAGTTAGGGAGGTGAAAGGTCAGAAGCTAAGGTCCCTGGAGAAAGAAAACACTGCTGCACTGGAAGGAGACGACACTGGGCATCATTATAAAAGAGTGATGCACAATCGTAGGTTTGTCCATATAGACACACACACACACACACACACGCACACGCACACACACACACACACACGCACACACACACGCACGCACGCACACACACACACACACACACACACACACACTCAATGTCACGAATCATTATAACATGTACTCTTATAATGAGGTGGTCACCTTCTAAACCTTCTAAAAACAAATCCCCTGATGTCTCCGTCTCCGTCTCACTCTCACCGGCCAGCCTCCCATGAGACCCACTGACTGTGATGGACTCAATAATTAGATCTGGGGACCCAGAGATGGAGACACAGGCTCACACAGCACATCCGAAAGGACAGTATGGTCCATAGTTAGACTATAAATGAATCACGACACAGCATCTCAATTATAATAACTAAAACTCCGGATGAGTGGCTAATAAACGCCATCAAAAGGAGGAAAACACACCTAGAAAAGATCAGTATTTAAAGACACTCAAGATAAACACAACATATTTATGATCTTTATCTGTGCACCAAATGCTTGATGCATATCTAAAGCGTTCAATCCGTGAGAAACTTCTCCTTGTTTATACAACAAGCCCTTAGACTCGATTTGAGTAAGGAAAAATCCCCCCCGAAAAACCCTTTTAACAGGAAAAACATGGAAGAAACCTCAGGAAGAGCCGCAGAGAAGGGACCCCTAACCCATGACAGACAGACAAACATTTAAAAGATGTCACTGACTGAGCAAAACAACTAAATTCACATTGTTCAAACTGCTGTTTTGTCCTTTATGAGTGACAAACCAAGAAATTCCTTGTCAAAATCTGCAGTCTTTTTTTTTCCCAAAGATGAGATAAAGCTTTATTCATTTCAAAGGAGACGTTTGTGCCAAAGACAGTAAATATATTTTTGTAAATACAGCAGTGGTTCATCCAAATGTCCCTATTTTTCTTGGTGGCGATGGAGTTCTGTCGAAAGGAGAGGAAATTATTGAGGTTTGCAGATCATAAACTGTAACGAGGACATTGTTTCTGAGACGAGATGCTGCTTTTTATTATTGTATAAAGAATCATTAGCATCGCCTGCTTTACAACTGTTCAGAGGCAAGAATATCAGGCACACAAGCCTCCTGAGAAGTCCTCCATTCTCCTCTTCAGACATGAAGTGTTGATTGGTGAGCTTTAGGAGGTGACGATAGATGGATGTCACTGCTGGACAGAGCCAGACTCCCTGTTTAATTTAGATTCATTTTTTTCATAAAAGTAATTTATACCCAGTATCAGAAGCCAGCTTATATTTAATATATAGGTATAATTAATACATCAATATTTGATATCAGTTTTCTCACCTAATTTCCCATCAAAAGTGAATACATTTCTGACTGTGACAAGAACAAGGTAGATGATCATACAAGATAAATCCAATTGTTGGTTATCATCAAATTATGTGTCAAAAATATGAAAAAAATGTTTCAGGACTTAAAATTCTTCGTCCTGAAAAGCAATAAAAACACAAAACTGCCACCACCAGAGCAGTTTCTCATAAACGCGTGCATTACAAATACCCCAAGTAGTTATATTCATTCCAAAACCACAGGTCACAGAAGATCCACAGAGAAGAAAATGCAGATTTACAGAAACTGTCTTTCATTTTAAATAAACAGCCAGATGATAGCGGCGAGTTTGACACTTAAGCCGGCTAACGCCTACTCATCCTGACCTAAGTTCAAGTGTTTCTATCTCTCTGAGCAAAGAAAGATCCAGAGAGAGAAAGAAAGAGAGGGAGTGGGGGTGTGAGGGACAGAAAGAGGGAGAGAGAGAGTAACAGGGAGAGAAAGAATGGCAGGAAGAGGGAGAGAGCAGCATTTAACCTCAAAGGGTCAGACCAAAAATTCAGTTTAAATTTGTTATGTTCAATAAATCCAAGAAATACATGCACCCACGCAGTGTAGTCACAGGCACACGGAGAAACCAAAACACACACACACACACACACCCAGTGTGGAGGAGCTGGCCTCAGCTGTGCTCTCCTCTCCAGTTCGGCACTAACTGACGGCTAATCGATTAGTGCTTGGTGACCTCTGACCCCGCTGGCTTCCTGTCTGACAGATTACACCTCCACAGTTCCATAGGACTACATTCTCCTATGTGTGTGTGTGTGTGTGTGTGTGTGTGTGTGTGTGTGTGTGTGCGTGTGTGTGTGTGTGTGTCTGTGTGTGTGTGTGTGTGTGTGTGTGTGTGTGTGTGTGTGTGTGTGTGGCGTGGCTTTTTGCTTTCTAACATTGCAGCAGCAGAACACAAATAGCAGCTTTGTGTGTCAGAGACGCAAACACTCCATACGAACATGTTTGTTATTTTATGGTATGTGTGGCGGGTTTTCGTCTATGGCGATGTTTGTTGTTTATTTGGGTGTGTGCTGTGCGTTACCATGGCAACACAGACAGTGCGCGGATCAAGCGGCTCAGTCTGGGACTAGTGATATCCATTTATGTGTGTGTGTGTGTGTGTGTGTGTGTGTGTGTGTCTGTGTGTGTGTGTGTAAGGAGGTTGATAACAATGCCCCTCTCTGCAGGACACTGCTCTCTTCCTGGCCTGCTATGCCAGGAAACACCTCCCCAACACACACACACACACACACACACACACACACACACACACACACACACACACACACACATAGATATTTATACCTGTGTGGGTTACAATGACTTCACTAGCTCACCCTGCACACCCCAACAAAGGGAAACCAGACGTCGCTGTGGTTTCAGAGGGTTTTAGTGCCTCAGACTCAGCCGTCCATAAGATCAGACAAGGGTAGCATTTTTATTCTAACACAGCCATTAATAATGAAACGATGCACGGCCGGCACTCTACACTTCTCCTCGGTTCTCCAAATTCCTCTTTACAGTTGTACAAACTCTCAGGCAGTAAATAAACACACTCTTGCTCACCCTCCCAAAACACCTCAACCACCAGATCACTTTGCGGTGAGGGGAAAATTCTCCGTCCCATCGGTGTTTAATAGATGTGTGTGCAGTCTGCAGGGAGTTTCCAGATACTCTAAATATGTTTGCTTTTTAGTAACAGAGCTTAAGATATGCATACGCACACACATGCTCACACAAAAACACACACACACACACACACACACACACACACACACCGCCAGCAGCCACCTAGCATGAATGAACTCCTTGATAAGCGTACAGGTATGTGTGTCAGAGGGAGACTAATGATGGTCCAGTAATGGGTGGATGTGAGAGAGATCTGTGTGTGGAGGCACCCAGAGGCTTCTGACCACATTCTCATCACCATCAGGAGGTTATCCACATACCAAACACAGACACACACACACACACACACACACACGCACACACACACACACACATACACACACACATACACACACACACACACATATCCAGGCAATGAGTGGATTACATAATAACTCACTGAGCCAATCAGTCAGTAAGTTTGCTGATCAATCAGCTGAGTCATTAAATAAAGCAGCCAGTAGGTTAATTAGACAGTCAGCTGATGAGCCGGTTAACACCTCCTTGATATGAATTTATTATAGAAGCACGTCTCCTGTTCCACTTTGCTGACAGCCAGACTTGATGTTTTTCCTTCCACGATATAATATCCAGTAATCTGCGATGCCTGTGGCTTCAAATTATTTCCGATATACTGTTTGGTCTATAAAACCTCTGGTGAACTTTACCATGACCCACACTCCCAAAGCTCAGCTCGCATTGATTCCTGCAGTTGAAATTTGTAGGCTTTTTATTTTTTTTGTGCTAATTGATTGAAATTTCCTCGAGTTGAAAGACCAGCTGAGCCAATCATAGATTTAAACACAGGATCACAAATGTGGACAGCAGCTTGATGCACGTCTAACGATCGAAATGTAAATGGACAAGGATGATTGAAAATAAAGCTGATACCAACTGTATGCGATTTCACTAGTCATGTTAGGACAAACTTTGATTTAAGACCATTTAGTTGCTGTGTCATTATTTGCCCGTGTGAAACAAATAAAGAAACAATAAAAGGCAAGACGCGCAATATTTTGGTTTATTTCTCCATAAATAGTAATAAATGTGTCATCCCCCCAATGAAATGTAATTAAAAACACAATTCTAGTCAAATGAGGTCTTATTCTAAATACAGACTCATTGAACTCAAACGCTGCATTAAAGTAATTGTAGTTTTTGACAACAGGCAGACACTCAAGAGCAAATGAGGCATCATTAGAGCCTCGACAGGAACAGATGGGAGAATGTGTGTGTGATTATATGAGTATGAACATGTGAGGCCATCACTTCTGTGTTTGTAGCTTTTAGCGTAACATGATCTCTGTCTGAGGTAGGAAAAGGAGGATGAGGGGAGGTGAAAGATGAGGAGAGAGGGGGGACAAAAAGGAGGCAGGGAGGGGTTAAGCATATGTCAGACGTCTGAGTCGACTCAGCTCCAGTCATAGCAAATGGTTTCATTTTCATACTAATATTCAAAGTCTTGCAAGGAAAGTGTGTTTTGAAATAAATGATTACAAGGCAAAGAGTCTAAGACAGAGAGAAATTAAAAGTGAGATAATACACATTACAGGGGAGAAAAACAGCCTAAAAAAAATCACCCTTTCTCCTGATGTAATCAACATAACCTCTTGAATTTAGACAGAAAATAATGTAAACAACCTCAACGTTAAAGGAGAGACAGACTCCAGAAATCTTGTTTGCTTATTCTGAATGACAATAATCTCCAGAACAACACAGAACAGTCAGTAAATTGTTGATTAATTGACTTTTTTTTTTAACTAATTAATGACAAAATATAGTTGACATACTAACTTTAAAAAAAAAAAAAATTGATCATTGTAATAAACACATCATCAGTGCCATGTAATGCTTTTAGATGTATTTCAAACAGCATTGCAAAAAATATTCATACTTATCAATTTAAAAGAAGGTTATGACATTTTCTTCAAAAACATGAATGTGTTGTAGCAGAAAAAGTTGGCAGGTCACTACAATGAGTAGGAGTTAGCTTCTGGAGACCATGAAAGTTTGTAGAATATGAATGACAACATCGCCCTGAAAGCCACACCAGAAGCAGCAGACCAAACACACAACACGAAAACTTCCACACAGACATTAAATAATCAGATGATTCGGCCACTGCAACACCAACCACTGAGATTGGTGAATGCAGACAATGTGGGTTTTTTTGTTTAGATTATGAAACAAAGCAGCTTTTATTGTGTGATAGAAAACAGGAAGCTGCAGTCGACAAAGGGAGTCTGAATCTGAGAGGCTGAGAATCTCTTCTAGAAAGGAGGACGAGGACGAAAAGGAGATGAGGACGGAGCAAGTGAAAAATCTAACTGTCTATTTAAATGTGTGTGTGTGTGTGTGTGCGTGTGTGTGTGTGTGTGTGTGTGTGTGTGAGAGAGAGAGAGAGAGAGACAGTGACAGTTAAGGGAAGAGTGGCGTACCAGGTTGGCAGAGATATTTCGGTAACTAGGACAAGCGAGAAAGAGAGAGAGAGTGAGGGAAAGAGTGAGATAGTGAGAAAGACAAAGGCAGAAAAGATGAAGAGATCATTTAGAAGATCCCCTGACTCCCTTCATTGCCTTTCTTCACACAAGCCCTCCTCCTCCTCCTCCCGCAGCTGATTGACAGCGCCGCTTCATCCCCCACCCAGCGCTCTTTGATTGACAGGACTCCACAGACTGAAGCTCTTATCCCCTGAAACAAACCCTGCTCTGCTCTTCCTCACCTCCTTTCTCTCCTCTGTCTGCCCAGACAAGTGATCTCCCTCTTTTTCTCCCTCCACCTCACCCTCCTCCCTTTTCCCTTTTACTCCCTGCAAATGCTTCCAATAATGTTGGCCTTCTTCTATCATGTTTCCATCTTTTCCTCCTTTCTCTCTTTACCATCATCTCTTCCACAAGCTGTAACCCCTCTTAACCCTAGAGATTATACACACACACACACACGCACGCACGCACGCACACACTTATACATGCACTGCACCCAGGGAACCCCTTACACCCCTGAGGCTTATGTAGGCCCCTTCAGAGTTTGAGAGGACACACACTGACCCCCTCCCTCTCTCTCCCTCTCTTTCTTGCCCCTCCCTCAAGTCTTGACACTGATCTAATCCATGAGCACACACTGGCTGAGACTGTAACACCCTAAAACTACACATACACACACACATACACACACAGCCTGAGCCTATTAAACCAATGGTAGAAGTCTAAACAGGGAGTGAACTGAGCAGTGAGGTAGGTAACCCCACGGGGCACGGAGAGAGTAAAACAGTCACAGAACGAGAAAGAAAAGGAGGGAGGGGGAGAGAGAAGATGAGAAAGCATGAGGTGGAGCAAGTGCGAGAAAGACCAGCAAAGCACTATTTAAGGACGGGGGAGTGAAAGTGTGTAAGGAGAAAGTAACAGAAATAGAGGGATGAGGATGCTGAGAGTCTGGGAGAAGACAGGAGGAGATACGAGAAGGAGAAAGTGAGTGGCAGCCGCGAGAGGAGGAGAGTGGATGTGGCTCTTTAGGAGTCAAGCAGGCGTATGATGGGATATGGTTGCATGTCATTAACCCTATATTAACCCTGAGAGGCAGCAGGACGCTCACTGCACGACAACATGGATTAGCTGGGCCACACACACTCAAGACATACACACGCGCAAACAAACACAATGAGCTGTCAGTCACATCCAAACAGTCTTTTCTCCATTTCTTTCACCTGTTTGTGCTCACAAATAACTGCTGTTAAAGCATATAAACTCTGGGAGCCTTACTTTTTTTATGATGCAACAATAACGGGACATTTGGAGGGGGCATGCTGATCCAGAGGAATGCCCTCCTTCTCATTAACCCCTTACTCCCCGCTGTTGCACCTTCACTGCTTCCCACTGTTCTGTATCAGTGTTACAAAGACATGATGGGAGGTCAGTGTTGTTCTGTCTCTGAATAAATGGAGCAAACCAGTCAGTTGGTGGGATGGGACAGGGGTGGGACGCTTTGGCGATGTGTATGATCCGGGATCGGGGCGGGGCACAGGTCACGGATCATACATGGTCTGGGCACGACACAGCCAGAGGAAACTGGCCCTGATGCATTAATCAGTGTTTTGACCTGGATAAAGCAGTGAAAGATAAATTAAATCATCTAGTAGTTAGTAGTTAGTCATATTTTGGGCCTGTAGGAGTCAGAATTTGATTTGGTAAAGAGATTGATTTGAGGTCTTGGGATCAGAACAATCTCAACCTGTTGTCAATCTTTAACTGGATGAGAACCCGTCACTGGTCAGAGTCGGGCGTCGGTCTAAGTAAATATGTACATCAGAACACGCTGTCCTGAAACTGACATTATTGGATGGTTACCGTCTGTAAGACAGCATTCTGAGTCTGTTTTACATCAGATAATATGAGATGAATCTCATGTGAAATACATGAAGTAATCCTTTTATTCAGTTGTCTGTATTTACTGAAACATTAATCATAACCTGATGCCTTACAAAAGACTGAAATGTCACCATTTTCACTGTATTACAATGACAATAATTGTAGTTTCTTTGACCATAATTGGACTGAAATTCTCAGACTTTTGGGTGACTAACTCTACTGTTAAAAAATAGGATTGGTTTGAGTAAATAGGATGAAAACAGGACTAACACTGATTGTAGTTCTTAGCTCATAAAAATAAATGAATGAATGGATATTAGGAAAATGTTGCAGAATCTTAGAGCTCAGTGCTCTCTGTCATGTAGTCAGGATGGTTAGCAAATGGTTTTGCTCTTTCTGTCATTGTTTTCACAGCATTGCTCGTAGCATTGGTTATACTGTAGGCTAAATGCTGATGCTGTGTTAAACACTGTGGAACAGCACACATTCAGCAATGGGATAACCACGATGAGAGTGTGTGCTCTATCTCAGATCCTAACCCTTATCTGTTGATGGGAGTCATTTGGGCGGTGATCCATGTGGCTCCAGTTGAACTGCAGAAATATTTATCTGTTTTCAAACAGTCACAAACTAGAAGCTCTCATTTTCTCTCTTTCTCCACATTTTTGGTCCAGGCAGCAGACTTCCAGATGTTAGACTTAGAGGTTGTGAACCACTGCAAAGTGGGGGACACTGGTGGAAGTGAAAGAGTGTGTGTGTGTGTGTGTGTGTGTGTATGTGTGTGTGTGTGGGGGGGGTTACAGGAAGTATCCCACGGTATCCACGGTAACCTTAGCATTCCATCCTAACCAAGTTCCCTGACATCTCCCACAATTCAGTGCTCCTCTCCTCAAGCTATAAAACACACGCACACACACACACGCACACACACACACACACACACACACGCACGCACACACACACGCGCGCGCGCACACACACACACACACACACACACACACACACACACACAATAATAGACACCTAACATTCATGCCTCAAACAGACATTATGATTATAGATCTATTATGTCACTTTGTGTCTAGAATATCATCTATTCTTTCAGTGGCACAACCCAATGCAACAATCAAACACACACACACACACACACACACACACACACACACACACACACACACACACCTGCCAGGGGTGTATAATGAGGTGAAAGCTGAGAAGTCTGAGATAGCCGACAAAACAGGATAATATGGCTGTGGTGTAAAGATTCTATAACGCCCTACACACATACAAATGCACAGTCAAAATGACATACAGTTGTGTGTAGCATTCCATGATGGTCCCAAAAATATTCGAGGGGGATGTGTGAGAAAAAGGAGCGGAGAGGAGAGGAGGAGCCCTTTTCTCTGGCTTGTTTTTAATGCTGTAAATTTATAATATCACATTTAACTTTCAGATGCCGTCCGGCAGACGTCAGATGGAACCCGCTCTAACGTTAGCTAATATCAGCTATCACCGATAACATCAGATTTTTTGTGAAACACAACAGCAGTCGATTTTTTTTTCAGAGTATTTTTTTCCACTGCCAACTTATGGCTAGAAATATTTCAATGACACTGTTTTTAATTGAAGCTCAAGTTTTAATGTCAATACCGAATTTTTTCAATGCAAAATTCACTGTTATTGCTCTGCCATAGAAGAGGAGGTTTTAAACTGAATATTTACAAATACAACACGTATAGAAAGTTATTTACAAGGTGCCAAGATTGTTTAAAACAAATATACAGATCACTAGATGGCACAAAAAAGAAATATTTCTACACACTTTATTGTCTCAACTGTCGGAATGGTCCTAGATATTTATCCTCATATCTTGATCAAACCGAATTTTAGTTTTATAAGAAAATTACATAATCAATAATGCAATCACTGGATGTGATTGTGGTGTGAAGAGTGTGTTTCTTTAAGATACTGAAGCAAAATTAGCTAAACTAAGACAGTATACCTATAATCATTGAAGGAATGGTTAGTAACTTAGGATACATCGGCCAAAGGTGATGTGACTACATTCTAATTTGAGAAATATACCAAATATTATTAGAAGCATAGGAATAATGTTTAAACTGATGCTAATAGAGGATGGTTTTAAGCCTCGGGGTGTGAGTTGAGAGTGAGAACATGATGAACATTTGCTTTAATCTCATATTAAAAACAAAAGACATCAATTCTTTCATCGTTTTTTTTTTTAATTGTTACATTAATAAAAATCATTATTATTACTACGGTAACAGTATGGTGGGAGTGAACCAGCACTCCGTCATTCCCGTCACTGTGAATCTCACTTCCAAACACAAACCTGCTCACGGAGGGTTACAACAACTGCCAGGAAGAAATCAGACTAAAATGAGGTTGGATCTCATTTCAGTTTTTCTCTGTCACTTTTTTCTGCTCATGACCCATTTTTCTGTGCTGCTACAAGAGAGGCGGAGGGGGAGGAGTGCTGAGAGAGGGATAGATTCAGTCCTCCACCTTGACAGACAGACAGGTAGGTAATGTAAACATGAGAGACAGCCTCTGCTCGTAAACAGCTCTATATTCCATATCATACATTCATGGGAAGTCAGGGCTCGTACTTGTCTGTGCCTGAATCTAGCAGAAACTACGTAGCAAAGGAGCAGCTGATTTGTACCCATAAACCCCTGCACGGGCCAGTGATGACATCACCGACTGGACACAGAGCTGCAAATCAAACACGTGTAAACCTTTGATTCCTGCAGCTTTCAGTGACTCGTGTTCAGCATCAGACTTAAACGTTTCTGTCTGTCTCTGCAGTGAGGAACAGTACCTGTCGATGATAACAGGGTCTGAGGGTGTCTCATTACGATTCCCACAGCTCTTCTTGTCACAGCATCGACTGCGGAGAGAAGAAGACAGAGTTAGAGGAGGAAGACTGAGGGAAAATATAGTGTGTTACCTGGGAGTTCAAATTTAAATGTGCAGATTATGTGCTGTGTATGCACTGATACAGAGAGATTAACGCAGAATCCACACTGATCAAACGTAAAACAGGACAATCGGTTGACACAGCAGGTGTTGTCGGGTCCAAAAGGAAGAGGTTTGAAGAAAATAAACAGCTGCTGAGTTCAGCCATTTAAAAACAGGTTACAGTTTTTTCCGCACTATAAGGCGCACCTACTGTAAAAGCCTTCAATTTTCTCAATTTCTTTCAATCCAATGTGCCTTATATATATGACAAAAGTTTTAAAATAGAGCATTCATTGAAGATGAGTTCTCAGATGCGTTTTATGATCCAGTGCGCCTTATAATCCAGTGCACCTTATGTATGAAAAATTTTTTACAAATAGACCATTCATTGAAGGTGTGCCTTATAATCCAGTGTGCCTTATAGTGCCGAAAATACTGTAGTGGTTTAGATTAGAGGTTTTAAAACATTTGTCAACATAAAATACTGATGGATTTAGTCCTCTGGGACACTGAAGACAACCTCATGGATCACCAATCTATTCTGTTTGTCGTAGAAAGATAATATTTTATCAGTGGATCTTTTCCAGTTTCAATGACCTCTTCTTGCTGCGCTGCATCTCGAGTTGGCGCCAACTGCGGTACCATTAGAATGGAACAGATGCTCTGCCAAAAGCACTGACCAATCATCAGTCAGCTGAGTCAAATCGTGAAATAACGATGACCCTTATCCGTCAGCAGAAAAGGAGGACGTTGTGTTAGAACGCCATGAAGTTTTGTACAGCTCGAAGCACAAACCATCATTTTAGTGAAACGTCCAATGTGAAACACATTCTACGTCAAAACATAGCGTGTTAAAATTATGGGATATCATTTTAAAAGGACTTGCAATACACGTGTTTATTAACATTTAACTAAATCAAACCTGTGAGAATGGATGGGGCGGGGCTAAACACCTAAGATTCAGCCATTGACGACAGAGTCAAGACGCTGTTGCTTCAAATTTGGGAAACTGTCGTGTCAATTGTGAGACAATGCTCTTTATGTATTAGAAGAATATCATCTGGTCATTTATAAAACATAAAATTTGTTGTAAGAATATTTGTCATGAATGTGTTTTAAAACAAACTCAAACCCTAATACACTGAGGGTGAAGGGGCCTTAGGTTCAGAGGAGGAGTGGGACACACACACACATACATATACACACACACACACAACAAAACGTGTGCTACAAGTCTGTCAAAGCTTTCTTGCATGCATCAATTTTGAATAATGAGCAAGAGCAAAAAACTGAAGCCGGGGGGAGTGAAAGGATGAGCATGGGAGGAAAAGCTCAAACAAGAGGGTGGGACGAAGAGTAAGGGGAGACGTCTCAGGTTTCCCACTGTCACAGATGGCAGGGGTGGAAAGGAGGCTGATATGTTACACCTTTAACATTGTCTCCAGCACTGGCTGCCCTGCCTCTCTTTCTGCGAGCAGCTCTATCGTTTCCTTTCTGCCGCTCCATCAACTGGGTCACTTTGAAAACTTGTCAAAGAACAGAGCAGCACCACCGAGAGGTTAGAGAGGAGGAAACCGATGATAAGAGAAAGGGAAAATGAAGAGGGGGGGCAGAAGGGGTGAGGGCAGGGGTGCATGAGGAGGGAAGATTAAGGGAGGACAGCAGAGGAAGTGCAGACAGGAGCAGAGTGGAAGATGTTATAAATGGAGGGGCAGAGGAAAGGAAAGCGAGGGGCAGGACGGGGGTAATGTAGCACTTATTGCTTCGGATCCTGGTGATCTAATCATCTACCCCCCCCCCATCCACCACCCCATGCATTTCCTCTCCTTCCATCTCACACACACACACACACACACACACACACACACACACACACACACACACACACACATAAATGCACATGCACTTTTAAACAATAGTCTCAATTCTATGAGATGATGACGCCATTTTCACCTTCTTCATGTGGAAGAAATGTCCAGCTGCATACGGTGTGTTTGCGATGCTTCAGCGGTGGGAAATTAACTGAAATTATTACATAATGCGGGTAAAATGTCAAACATTAACACGTTGTAGATTTTCAGCTAGTTTATTTTTAATCATAATAGTTTTGACTGTTGGTTGGTGCAGTTTGAAATGTGTCATTTTTGGACTATGAGAGTTATTTCCTGGCCAGTTATTAAATAAATTAATCAGACACATAGGAGAATAAATGATTTAGTTAATATTAATTGCCAGTGGAATGAAAACAGTTGTAAAATACTGCACAACACACAATATGGAATCTTTCATCCAATACAGTCATTATCTCATCAATTTCCTAAACATATAGAATTACATAGTAAAAGATACACATCCGCATGTCTTGACTGGGTTTCAGAGTCAGAGACAGTAGAATTTCTGTCAGTGTGACAGATTTTCTAAATTTTGCAGGTACTGTACTTCAGGGGACCTCTGATATTGTAGATTCTACATTATCATTACTATTGTCCGTCTGGTCACCTCTATCATCCATCGGGAGTAAAACCGATCGGTAGCAGAGTCCTGACCAGGTTTGCGATGCGGGTTAGTGCAGTGGCAGATTGTCTGGGAGCATATGGCTAATAGCACCGCGTGACAATGAACCCCACTGATTAATGGATGCCCAGAGCTCTTTGGGTGTGTGTTCTATAGTTGTGTGTTGTGTTTGAGGCCCCCTCTGCAGAATCAGCATGTTAAAATACGAGGCAACAGCCGTATTTTTGACCTCAGCCACTGCTGCAGACAGCTGAGTGTTCGCATTCTGCCACATAACTGAGGAAACCCTTTAATAATAACTATTTCAATTCATGCATATATGTTCATGCATGTCTATGAACCCTTCTCCACAAGATAAACAACAATAATTTGCAATAAATTCTTTAACCTAACACAATTTATTCTTAAATTCTTATAAATCAGATCAGAAATTCAAGTGGTTCTCCATTAAACTGTGCAGCGAAACCACCAGAGGATCATTCAATGAGCTATGGAATAAAAAATCAGTCTGCCTGATTTCAGAGCTAAAATCCCTCTGCTCCTGCATATAGAACCCCAATTTATATTGTTATAGTTAAAGTTGTTCAGTGACAAGGTCAGGGAATAAGAACAACTTAATTCATGTGCTAAATTTGAATTTTTATAATTGTGGTGTTCATATACCTACTTCTGTGTGTGTGTGTGTGTGTGTGTGTGTATGTGTGTGTGTGTGAGTGTGTGTGTGTGTGCGTGTGTGTGCGTGTGTGTGTGTGTGTGTGTGTGTGTGTGTTTGAGACTCTGCCTATATTTTACAGTCAGATTGTGGAGGAAGGCCCATTAGTTAGCCATGAAACAACAGGAGGGTTCAGATTGACTAATGAGTTTCTCTATGTCCTAATTAACCAGGCGTCTCTCTCTCTCTTTCTCTCTTTCTCTCTCTCACACACACACATGCACGCACGCACGCACGCACGCACAGACACACACAAACTCACACACACACACACACACACAAACTCACACACACACACACACACACACACACACACACACAACATTGTATAGCATAGGTTGGTAAAATGCCTCTATAAATAGAGCTCTTTTCTTCCAACCTACTTTTGGAGAAATTCATCTTTAGATTATAATTAAAGCAACGACTCTGATAGCTAAAACTCATCTTCCTCAACAACACGGCTTTATGTGTGCGAATGAGTCTGGGTGTGTATGTGTGGGGGGGTTAATGAGGGTGACAAAATAAGAAATGTATCGCGTATGGAGAGGTGATTAGTGGCACCTTTCTGCAGACGAACAAAGTAAGTCGGAGGAGAGGAGAGGAGAGGAGAGGAGAGGAGAGGAGAGGAGAGGAGAGGAGAGGAGAGGAGAGGAGAGGAGAGGAGAGGAGAGGAGAGGAGAGGAGAGGAGAGGAGAGGAGAGGAGAGGAGAGGTCGACTCACCTGCACATGATCTCATGTGTCAACAGGACCCGACACATTTCTGGGTTCTTGTCCTGGCCTTCATAAACAATGGCCTACAAAGAGAGAGGAAGAAGAACGTATTTGTTACATCACAGACATGTTAGCAGTAGAGATACCAGCAGACACTGCAGTGTCTCCTATTCTTAAGCGGTCGTCCACTAATCAGAAGGTTGTTGGTTTGATTCCCGCTTCCCCAAAATCTTCACGTTAAGCAGTGCCATGTTTCTACTGCTCTACTTCACTGAACTGTGAAAAAACATAAATAAGGATTCTGATCTCCCAGATCTGGATACTGGTCTGGATCTCGTTGTTCATGGTGGTGGGTGACAACAAACACTCCCCCACAATCACTGTGGCATGATGGGATTTCGTTTCGGATTAACAACACTGGGAGTGTTGTTGGGTTAGCAGGTTGGATCCCACTTCACGTCAAGGAGCACAGATTTTTAGAAATAACACCTCAACTTCATACTAAAACACCGACGTCTGTCACCTCCACCTTGTTTCCACACCTCGCTAGAAAAAAAAAAAAGTCAAAAAAATACGGGTGTCTCATCTGCTCACACATTGATCAGGTGAATCTAAAGTTAGAAGGAACAAAGCTGTACCTTCACAGAGCTGCAGACATACTTTCTGTTCCTCAGGTAAATACCTTCCCTGCAGCACTTAAACAATATTCCTGCTTCTGCTAAGGAAGCTTAACGTCAAAGCACACAACGCCACATGCCACCAGGCGTTCTATCAATCAATGCACATTTCCTGTCTGTGTCTTTATTCCAGTCTGATCCATTGCTCCAAACTCTTACAAAGTTACAAGCTGAATTTCTTTTTTTGGGGGGGGGGGGTGAAAAAGTTTGACTGTCTCCTCAGTTAAAGCTCAGACGACCTGCTGCCATCAGGTGAACTTTGGGTTGAGTTTGTAAATGAAAATATATTCATAAATTCATTAGCAGGGCTGAGCTCAGAATCAAGTGTTTGCACTGGCAGAGGAGGAGACGTAAGGAACTGATGGATGATGTGGTTGAAGAAGTGGATAGAAAAATATTGTAGGAATCTTGCCTGTGTGTTAGTGAGGAATATCCCACCAGGGGCCTCTGGGCAAGTATTATCCACATGGGGCCCTATCATGACTGAGCCCCTCATTTGTAGAAACTACAGCCCTCCATGGTCCTCTGTAACCAGCTTGGAGCTTTGCAGCATTAATGGAGAGCCGCTACAGGCTGAACAGTCTGAGGCCTCCAAGTTGTTGTAGCCTAAAGCATTTCCTACCACGGAGCTGGTTGTCTCCAGGAGCCTTTGTGTTTTCTGGAATTAAAGACCCTACTTGTTTCAGGGCCCCCCCATCAGTCATAATTTTCCATGCATTTGCAATTACTTCATCTGTAGAACAGGTATGACAAATCTGGAGACTGGAGAGTTCTTGGTGGTCCTTGCCTCCAGGCTGTTCAGGCACGAGTTTTAATGAAACAAAACTAATTTAAACTCAAGCAGGAATTGCCAAAAATAGGTAAACAGAGCAGGTGATATGTTAACATTTCAAAAATAAATATTCTACAAAAGAACCTGTCTAAGATGAGAAGGGGTGATGGAAGAGTAGACACCAATGTGTAACCTCAGGCGGACCGGAACAATCTCTTCAGGAGCAAAATAAACAGAGATCCAAGCTGAAAACATTGCAACTGATTCCAGCCAAAACAGAACGGCTAACGTTAACCCACCCAAACCGATGCAGCAGCCGCGACATTTGAAGCTGTTTCTCTAACGTCTTGACATCAACTGTTATATTTTACAATGTGAGAAAAAGCAAATACATGAGTGAGGGAAAAGTAGAAATAAATGGAACAGACAGAAAAGGACATTATTTTTAGTTATAGGTCTGCGTCTATGACCAGACCTGCTCAATGCATCATGGGAAAACAGTGGACCAGATCTCGACTTGTTTCCTATTCTCGACGAAGACGCATCGGTGTCAGCTCAACCTCTTGTCCGTTCTTTTTTGTGCTCTTTGGCTCTTTTGTTCTCTCTCTCATAGACACAAGGAATGAGTCTTTCCTCAGCGAAGGCATTTATCTTTGCTAACAGAACTGGGTCTGATATAACGGAGCTCTCCATAAAAAATAAAAAAAAAACACAAACCAACAAGTCAGTAAATTCTCTTGTACATTGTGTTTCTTAAATCTATCACCTTTGTGTCAGAACAAAATATAAAACACAATTAATTTCACTTTCCGATAGGACGGGAGAGATTTCACCTGTATTTCCTTGAACCCAGTTGGAAAGATGGATGAGGGGTGTCCGCAGAAACGGATAGTTTTGTGTGAAATCTTGTGGAATTAAAAAGACATCATGTTCACATCCCACCAATAGAACTCGGGCTAAAAACACAACTTATTAGAACCAAACTTAATTTGACTACAATGTGATCAGGACAACAGAAAAACCCACTGGATGGATTGTGATAAAGCTTGGAAGAAGGGAAGAACTGCTTAGATTTTAGACTGGAATAAATGGAAAAAATTTCATCAAGTTTTTAAAAAAAAATTCAATTAAAATCCATTTTAAATTCCTTGTGTCAAAAGTAGAACTAGCAGCCTTTGGACTAGATCAAAATGAAGAGGTAGATTCATGACTCTCCTTTTTTTTTTCATTTACTTCCAAGAATAATGAGGGCAGCTGTTCTGGGATGTGTCTCATTATAACTCGGGTCGGAGCTGAATTGAGTTCTGAGGGACTGAGGGACCAATCTGAGGTAAAACCTCCACTGAGCGGCTGTTTGCTCTGATGTGAAGTAAAGGATGTGAACCCACGCCTCGCTTCACTTATTATCAACCCACTTCCCTCTTATCTCATATCTACATCCAACAATCACCTTGTTCAAACACTGTGGACTAGAGGAGGGGGGCCCCTTACTCCATCATGATGTCAATCAGAGAAATAGTTCTAAAACAAACACTTGCATTTCCAGTAAGTACAGTTCAGTAATCTGAGTCACTTGGAGTTTCAATCTGGGATTAAACTGACAACAAAACAAATAACTTTAAATCTTGATATCTTTTCCATCGTCAACAGGCTCTGGAGTGATGGCGTAACTTCTACCTTCCCTCTCAAGGCCCACGTTTGTCTCGGCGTCTTCATCACACTGTCACCTCGCCGCCTCTGCTTTATCTTGTATCTGCTTTTCCCTCCTCCTGTCTCCTCCCTCTCTCCACCTCACCAGGCCTTTCATGCAGCATCTCCGCCGCTCTGCCGTCTGCCTTTGAAGCAGCGTGACA